>JABFFI010000162.1:0-20175 GCA_013623725.1 Fusarium robinianum | reverse complement strand
TTAATTTTTATATAAAAATTAAATTTTTTTATAATTTATATAATAATCTTTTTAATTTTAAAAAAAAATATATTATTTTAATTTATTTAAAGGTTTTATTAATTCTTTAATAATTATATAAAATATATTAATAAATTTTATATATTAGATCTTTTTATAATAATTTTAATATTTATTATTTAATTAATTTCTTATTTAATATTATATAATTAAATTTTTTAAAGTAATAAATCTTTATATTTTATTATATATATTTTAATTTTATTAATATAATATTATTAAAATTTATCTTTTAAAATATAATTAAATAATTATTTTTATATTTTAATTTATTTTATATTAAAATTATTTTTTTAATTAATTATATTTATTTTTTTATTTTTTAATTTATTTTTATAAATAATAATATAATTAAATTTTAAAAGATATTTAATATATTATATTTATTATTTATTAAATTTTTATATTTTTATAATTTATATAAATTTTAATTTAAAAATAATTTTTTTAAAAAATAATATATAAATTTTTTAAAAATATTAATAATTATAAAAAATTTTTTATTATAAATAAAATAATTAAATTTTATTTTATATAATTTATAAAAATAAAAAATAATTAAATAAAATTAATTATTTTTATTTTATTAATTTAATTATATTTTTAATATAAAATTTAAAATATTAATTTTTATTTTAATTTATTATATTAAATTAAATATTTTAAATATTAATTTATTTAAAATAATTTTTTTTATTATTTTAAAAGGCTTTTAAATTTTATAATTTTATTAAAATTTTTTATTTTTTTTTATAAAATTTATTAAAAAAATTATAATTTTTTTAAAGATTTTTAAAAATCTTTAATAATAATTATAAATTTTTAAAAAATTTATATTTTTTTAATATTTATTAAATTTTTTTATTTTTTTATTATAAAAATTTTTTTTTAATTTATTTTAATTTTATTATAAAAAATAATATATTTTAAAAATTTAATTTTTAAAATATAAAATTTATTTTTATTAAATTTTATTAAAAATTTAATATTTTATAATAATTTAAATATTTTATAAATTTATTTTTAATATTTTTTTTATTATTTAAAAAAATTAAAATATTATTAAAATAATATATAATAAAAATATTATTAAAATAATATATAATAAAAATATTATTAATATATTTATAAATTTAAAAAATATAATTAAATATTTAAATAATTTATATTTAATATAAAAAATATTTTTTTAAATATTTTTTTTTTAATTTAAATAAAATAATAAATATTTTTTATAAAATTTATTTTTAAATTTTATAATTAATAATAATAATATATTATTTTTTATTATAATATTATTTAATTTTTAATAATTAATATATAATCTTAGCTTTTTATTTTTTTTTAATTTAAATATAATTAAATATTTAATTAATAATTTATTAATTTTAATATATTTTTTTTTAAATATTCTTTTAAAATATTTTTTTAATATTAAAATTTATTTTTTTTTAAAATTATATTATTTATTAAAATTTAATTATTTATTATTAATAAATTTAATTATTAGATTTTATTTTTAATATTTTAATAAGCTTATTTTAAGTTTTTTTATAAATAATTTCTTATAAACTTTATATTATATTAATATATTTATTAATTATTTTTTATTTAAATTTTATTATTTTTATTTTATATTTTTTTTTAATATATAAAATTAATTTATAATTTATATAATTATTTATTATTATATTTATTAATATTTTTTTTTATATTTATATTTTATTTTTTTAAGAAATAAAATTATTTAATATTATTTTTATTTTAATTTTTTTAATAATTTTTATAATTTAATAAAAATTTAAAATTTTATATTATTTAATAAATTATTTTTATTAAAATTTAATATATTTTTATTATAAAATATTATTTAATTATTCCTTTAATTAAAATATAAATTAAAATAATATAATTATAAATATTTTAATAATATATTATATTTTTATATTAATATAATATTAAATAAAAATCTTTAATTATATTCTTTAAAAAATATTTTAAAATAATTAATTTTTTAATTAATAATTTTATTATTATATATAAATTTCTTTTTTTTATATTAATAATTTAATAAAAATAATCTTTATATTTTTCTAATAACTTAAGCTTATTAATTATTATTAAATTAATATAATTTTATTTAATCTTATTATTTATTAAAATATTTATTTATTTTCCTTTAATTATATTTATAATTTTAATTTTTATTATTTTTTATTAATTAATATTATATAAAAAGCCTTTTTTTAAATATTTAAATTAATTTCCTTAGCTTTTTAAATATTTAAGGCTCTTTTATAAATAATATTAATTACTTTTTATTATTTTTTATTTTATTAATTTTATATTTAAATTATTTATAAGTTTTTTATTTATATTATTATTTTTTAAAATATTTAAATTTATATTAAATTTTCTTTTAAAATATTAATTTTTTAAATATTTTTATATAATACTTTATATAATCTCTTTTTTATAAATTTTATTATAAATAAATATCTTATTTTTTATATATTTATAATAATTAAATTAATTATAATTAATATATTCTTTTTTTTTTATTATAATTATATTTTTATAAATATATAATATTTATATTTAGATATTTTATAATATTTTAAATATAATAAATATTTATTAAAATATTTTCTTAAAAATAATTCTTTATATTAAAGAATTATTATTTATTTAAATATTAATATAAAATATTAATATTTAAGCTTTATATTTAAATATAAATATTAAAATATTTTATTTTAAATTAAATATATAAATTTTATTTATTTTTCTTTAAAATATATTTTATAATTATAATATAAATATAATATTTATTTAAAATCTTTATATTTTTTATAATTTAATTATATTTAAGAATATTTATATTTTATAAATATATTTTAATTCTTATTTAAATTATTTATAATTTTAATTATAATATATTTTATTATTAAGAGGTTATAAATTAAATTTATTAGCTTTTTAAGTTTATAAGTTATATTTAATATAAATAGCCTATATTATTTTATCTTTATAATCTTAATAAATTTATATTTCTTTATAAAAATAATAATTTAATCTTTTATTAAAATATCTTATATTTTATAATAATAATCTACTTATTTTATTATTAATATAAGCTTAAATATTTTTATATAATATATAAGATTATTATTTAATTTAAGGTATTATTTTATAAATATAATAAATAACTTATAATTCTTTAAATTAATTTTAATTATATATATATATTAATTATTTTAAGAATATATATAAGATCCTTATATATATTCTTTAATAATAATTATTATATAATTATAATTATTTTTTTCTAAGATAATAATTATTATTTTATTATTTTTATATATTTAATATTAATTATTATAATAAGCTATTTAATATATATTTTTATATAATAATTTATTATATATTATCTTAATAGCTTATAATAATTTTTATTTTTTAAAAATAAATTTAAAGTTTTTTTTATTTTATTATTTTTTAAAATATTTATAAATAAAATATCCTTTTTTTTAATAATAATAATATTTAATATTTTTTTTATTATTTTTTATAATTTTAAATTTTATAAATTTTATATAATTTTTATATAAAATTCTTTTATTTTTTTATTTTTTTTAATTAAATTATTATAAATTATTTTAATTAAAATAATATAAATTATAATTAATATTATAAAATTAAAATTTCTTAGCTCTTTTTTTTAATATTTTTTATATTATTATATTATTATATTTTATAAAGATTTTAAATTAATTTATTTTATATAATTTATTTTAAATTTTTTATTTTAAATTAAAATAATATTAATTAATTAAAGATTTATTTTTTTATTTAAATTTTATTATAATTTATTTAAATTTATTAAAATAATTTAAATATAAATATATTTATTTAAATTTTTTAAATTATTTAATAATTAATTATTATTTATTAATAAATTTAAATATATTTTTTAATATAATTTTAAAATTCTTTTAATTTAAAAAATATTTATTATTTTTTAATTTTAATTTTTTTTTATTTTTAATATAATTTTTAATAATAAGTTTTATTTAAATATTTATAATTTTAATTATATATTAAAAAATATTAAAAAAAAAATTTTATATTAATTAATTTAATTAAAAATTATTTAAAATATATTTTTAATTTAAAAAAAAATAAAATAATTTTATTAAAGTTTTTAATAAAATATTTAAATTTTAAATATTTAATATTTTTATTAATATTTTTAATTAAAATAAATTAAATTTATTTTTAAATTTATATTTAAATTAATTATTTTTAAAATTATTAAATTATATTTATAAATTATTAAATCTTTTTAATATTATTTAATTATTAATATATTAAAAATAAATTATTAATTTTAAAATTAATATTATTAAATAAAATATTATATTATTATTAAAAGCTAAATATTATAATAAATAATAATAATAAATATTATTTAAAGATTTATAAGATTCTTTTAAATAAAAATTATTAATATATAATAATTAAATTTAATTTTAAAAGATAAATTAATATATATTAAATTTATATTAATAAAAAAATTAATATAAATTATTAAATAATAAGTTTTTAAAATAAAAATATTATATTTAATAATATATTAAATAAAAAAATATTTAATATAATTAAATTACCTTTATAATATAATAACTTAATATTAAATAATCTCTTTTTATAAATATATTTATAGGCCTCTAAGGGTTATTAATTTAATTTTAGCTAAGGTAATTATTTTAATAGACTAATAACTTATTAATTAATAACTAAGCTTATAATTAGCCTCTAATATTATAAAGGCCTTAAAAATACCTATAAGAAGAGGTCCCTTTATAAAGGCTCTTTAAAAGTCTTAATAGTGCCTTATAGCCTAAGATATTAACCTCTTAATTAGCTATTTTATATTATTAGTTATATAATTATAGTTATATTAGGCTGTAAATTAGGCTAGGCTAGTGGCTAATATAGTGGCTAGTTATAGCTAGCTATAGTTAGGTTAAAGGTCTTAGTTAGTTTAATTATTATATTTTATTATAATACTAGGGGGGGGCTAATAAGAGGTTTTATATTTAATAGAGGTTTTTCCTTATATAGCTAGCTAAGGCCTATAGCCTAAGATAATAAGACTTATAGCCTAGGCTATAAGGCTAGAATCTTCCCTTTTAATTTATTAAAGGTAAATTAACTTTATTATATTAAGATTAGAAGCTCTTAATTATAGCTATAAAAAATATATCTAAGTAGATAATCTATTATAATAAAAAGAAAGTATTATTAAAAAAAAATCTAATTAAATTATATTAATAATTAAAATAAAATATAAAAAAATATATTTAATAAATATAATTTATATACTTAAAAGGTCTTATAATTCTTTTATAAGTCTTATTTATAAGAATTATAATCTTATTTATAAAATTATTTTCTTAATTATAAAACCTTCTTTTCCTTTTTTTAATTAATTAATATATATAGTTTAAGTGAGATATCTTCTTATTATATAATTAAATCTTAGAATAAATTATAATAATTAATATTATTTTTAAATAAAAAGTTATATTTAATAATATATTAAAATATATTTAATATAATTAAATTATATAATTATATTAATAATTAAATAAAATATAATTTTTTTTTTAAAGAATATAATTTATATATTTAAATAGCTTATAATAAATAAATTTAAAATTTATAATAAATTTTAAATTAAATTATAAGTCTTAGGTTAGCTTATAATAATATTATATAATAGCCTTATAAGTTCTTATATAATTAGTATATTATTATAGCTAATATATAATTATATATCTAAGTTATATTATATATATTTATATTTATAATACTTATAAGTGCTTTAATCTTAGCTAATTTATTATAATAAGTGCTTATAAGCTATTTATTATTATTATAAGATATTTATAAGCCTTATATTATTATTATAAGTATTTATAAGTATTCTTAGGCTAGGGTTTTAAAATACTAATTATTAGCCTAAAGAAAGAATTAGCTTACTTAAAAAGAGAGAAGAAGAGAAAGGCAATGCTAAATCCTAATAAATATCTTATAACTCTTAGGCAGGCCCTATTAAACCGACCTAAGTAGAGCATTTTTATTATTTAAACCTTAGAGCTAGATTAGGCTAATTATATAATTAAGGGAGCCTTAAAGGGGATTAGCTTAAATTAATAGCCTTAAAAGAGAGAAAATTATTAAATAAAAAATTAAAGGCTAATTAATTATTTTAATTATTTAATTATAGATTTAATAATTAAAAGTCTTAAAATTATTTTTCTTTAAAGTAATTATAATTATTAAAATAAATCTTATTTTAATAAAATTAACCTTAATATAATATCCTTTATTATAAATAAAAAAACCTATATATTAAATAAATTAAATAATTAAGATTTCTTTAAATAAGCTTATATTATTAAAATAATTAAAGAAAGATTATATTATTTAAATAATTTAAATAAATTTAAAATCTAATAAATTAAAAAATTATAAAAATTTAAAATTAATAATTATAAGGTAAAATAAACTATTATAAAGGGATTATAATAAATAAGCTTTAAATATAATAAATATATTATAAAAATATATTTTAAAATATTATTTAAAAATTAATAAATATATAAAATAAAATTAAGCTTATATTAAATTAATAATAATTAATATAATAAATAAATAATTAATATTAATTATATCTTTAATTAAATAATTAAGATAATTAATTTATATTATATTAAGTTTTATATATTAATAATAAATAAATTAAAAGAATATAATAATATATTATTATTTTTTTTTAAATTTTAAAATAATATTTATTATAAATAAAAAATAAAAATAAAAATAAACTTAAAAATATTATTTTAAAATATTAAATAAAATATTAAATAATAAAATTAATTAAAATATATAAATTATAAAATAAAAAAAGGTAATTATAATTATAAAGCTTTAATATATAATTAAAGCCTAAGATATTTAAATCTAATATAAGAATATATTTAATATCTTAAAGGAATATTTTAAAATATTTATATATATTAAATAAAATTAAAATAAAAAGAAAATAAAAATAAAAATCTATTTTTTAATAATCTTTTTTAAAAGATTTTAAAAATAATTAATATAATTAAAAAAGAAATTTATAAATTAAATTTAAAAAGAAATATAAAATATAAAATAAATCTAATATTATTTCTTATTTTATAATATAAAATTAATTTAAAAAATAATTAAAAAAGACTTAAAATAATTAAAAGAGACTTTAAAAAATAAACTAAATATAAAGAAAAAATATAAAAAATAAAGATATTTATTAAGGGCTAAATCTTAGGATTATAAATTAAAATAATTAAAAATAATTTATTTTTATAAATAAAGACTTAAAAAAAAATAATTAATAAATAATCTTTATTAATAATTATTTTAAATATAAGATAATAAATATAATAAAAAGAATAGGTTTTTAATTTAAATTTATTATATATTAGAAAAAAGAATAAAAAAGCTATAAAATTATTAATAAATAATTAAAGAAAGGAATATTTATTAAATACCCTAATTATAAAGTAAAATAATAAAATAAAGCTTAAAGGTTAAGAATAATATTTATAAAAATAATAATATTTTAAAAGGTAAATTAAAAAAATTAAAGTTTTTTTAAATTAAGGGGATATATTAAATTAATTTAAATAAGGTATTTTTATTATTTAAATCTTAGAGTTAAATTAGGCTAATTATATAATTAAGAGAGCCTTAAAGGGGATTAGCCTAGGTTAATAGCCTTAAAAGAGGGGAAATTATTAAATAAAAGAGTAGAGGATAATTAATTATTTTAATTACCTAATTATAGGTTTAATAGACCCTATTTAGTAGAGAAGCTATAATAGAAGAGGAGACTTAAAATATAGCTATTAGGCTGGAATCTGTCTGTTTAAGCGAGTAGGAGTTAGAATTGGAAGCTGGCTCTGTTATTAAAGTTAGAGAGGAATTAGAGAGGAAACTATACCTCGCCAACTCACCATGCGATCAGGGCAGCTTGTTAAAAAGCCTATGGTATAATAGATGAACCTACTAGTTATTTATGAAATGAAGATTTTAACGCATTTCTATTAATCTGTTCAAGTTCTATATAAGTAAAGTTAGTGATTTTTAGTGGTGGCTTTTTTATTTTGCTTGCCGAAACAGGGGTTGTGCCGAAAGAGGGGTTATGGATGGTAGTGCGATTGAGGCAGCGATGCTTTTGTACTAGAACCTCAGAGCAGTATTTGCGTCTTCTTTCAAACTAAATAAAGAGAGACACGTTGGATCTTGCAGTTTTCCATTACCATTGGCAAACATGCGCACACCAGCCGGGAATAACGTCCATTAGACAGCTAATCACCTTGGCAACCTTCAAGTTTGCATCGCTGACTAGGTCTCAGCACGAGACTGCCGGACTGAACTCATATAATACGCTATGTTATGGCAGTATAGACCGCAGTATACTCCGTGAAGTTTAGGCCGTCTTCCTGCACGAGGACCCTTCAGATTGTCCAACCTCGCAATACAAGTACGACTTCGCTTTAGCAACCTCCTCGGACTCTGTAGTAGAAACCGGGTTCTCGATGATAATTCCCTTTCCCTTGGGGTCTGTACGAGTAATGTGAAATTCATCCTTGGCATATTCAGACTTTCCCGTCAACACCATCTGAGAAAGTGCTTTGCCCAAAGTTGGCACGAACTTCATCGCCCAGCCTGCTGTGAAAATTGCAATGCTCTTTTGCGGGCCTCCCCGAAGGTACTTTTCTGGCAGGAAATCCAGCACAAACATGTTATCTGATGACGTTAGCGCCTGTTTGCGATAGGGGAGGAATCATCTTACCGAAAACGTTGGTCTGAAGACAGCTAACTGTCGAGGCGGGAACAGTGGGATCAACACCAACAACATGGTCTCTCACAAAGTCTTGAGTATCTTTGATATCTTGGGGGTCGAGTACACTAGCCTGTCGCTTGCTTGGATCGTCAATCTTTCGAGTGGCGGCATCGACGGAAATCCGAACCACGTTAGGAGGACCCCAAGGAAGGGCCGGGAAGCCGTAGAAGAGGCGAGATCTACCGTCCACTGAAGGAGCAAATTGAAACCACATGCCTAAGTACGGTGTTAGAAATAATCGATTGCAGGGCGAGGTTAAACTTGCTAGGGAACATAGTGCCGTTGGGTCCAGCGTTGGAGTTGAAGTAGGTCGCAACCATCTCCCAGATATCCAGATCCAAGGAAATGCCGAAACTAGGCTTCAAGATGTGGTTGACATAGGCACCGCTTGTGATGATGATCTTCTTTGTCAAGTATGTGACCTCGACGTCGTGGGCCATGGCGTGAACCTCCCAGATTGAGCTGTCCTCATCTGAGAGGCGAATCTCCTTGACTGAAGTATGTTGTTTGGCCTGGGCCCCGTAGTCTTTGGCCAAGTTGTACAGAGTACGTAGAAGGAGCTGTACATTGATGACTCCGTTGTCGGGAGCGAAAAGGCCTTCCCAATTGCATTCGAGGTTTTTGAAGGGATACTGCTCTTCAATTTGCTTCGCAGACACTTGGCTGGTTAGTACGCAAGACTAGCAGCGTGTTTCGAGGCTGCTTACACTCTTTATACGTCATGTGGAAGTGGTCCAAGTTCTTCTTGGGTCCCATCAACGTGCCTGTCGCAACGTTAGCTCATAGAACAGACCCTAGTGAAGAGAGGCATTTCTCACCCTCGGGAGTACCCTCGCCCATATCCTTATCACCAAAATTGAGCAAGCCGCTCATCCAGCGGAGTGAGACTCCAGCGTCCTTTTCGAGTGCATCCCAGTGTTCCATGGCCTCAATGGCAAGCTCGGCCATGAACTCTTCAGTATACCTGGATCTCGTTAATGAACATGCACGTACATTCGCCAGCATCAACTTACATGGTACGAAACATGCGCGCCAAGTCTCCTGAGCTGCCTGCCTGGTTGAAAAAGTTGTTTTGCTCGAGGACAATTACTTTTCTCCCAGTTTTGGCAACTTCGTACGCTGCAGCCAATCCGACGGGACCGCCGCCAACGATAACGACGGCATAAAGTTCCGACTTTGCCATTATGTGAGATATCACAACGTCTGGAGTGTATTTGGACTTTAGTGAGTTGCTCGTGTATCCAGTTACCGGAATCACAATGTGCAAGCGACATAGGCCGTTTTTGTAAAGTTGGAGCCCGCGACTAGGCGCGGCCCGGTCAAGCCGCCACTAAAGCGACAAATGACAGAATCAACAGCCAAGAGACCAGTGAACGAGCTACTGCGGCAAAACCGCTCAGCTTGTCAGAATGTCTCAGGTAAGGAATGCATAGCTGATACAGTCGACCAACGGTTCAGTCCATAGTCTCATTCGGAATGTGGGCGTAGTGGCGAATCACGCTGACCACTGTGGGGTATCTCCCTGTGGACAAAAAAGGCGAGACGAAGGAGACATCTTGTTAAAGTACGGCAAGCCTAAAAGTAGGACAATAAGACCATAGAGTATCTCAAGCTTTGACTACTTGTATGAGCCTTCTTTTATAATCCTCGGCCTATTATTATGGTAGATTCAAGTGAGTATCATGGTTATAGGAAATCGTTCACCTTTCCAGTCTTTTTTGTGCACCCAGGAGAAGTGTCTATCTTCAGCTTAGCCAAGCGCGCATCAGCGGCTGAGGTGAATTTAGGCAGGGGCCGAGCACTGCTGTAAACGAGTTAGCTCAGCTTTTTCGGGGTCCGGTGAGGAGCTGAAAGTAAACTATTGGCCGTCTGGAACAATAGCTGTAATGTGATTATGCAGCCATAAACAAAACAGAGCTCTATCAGCCAGCGATTTGAAACAATCGTATTTAAGGTGGCTTGCGTCGGAGGTCATGCGCTCAGCTGAGGAATGCAGGCTTCAGTTTTCGAACAAGATGGACGCAAAGACAGCAAGGCGCAGCAATTACTATGCGTCATCCCAAGGGCTCCATGGACAATAGCACTGGTGATACGGGCACCGCTCATGCGGGAGGACAATATCTGCTGATTAGCAGGGCAAACGTACATAAACACCGATGAAGAACTACCAAGTAGAAGTGCTAAGCTTCAATCCATACCCATTCCCCTCATACCGGATAAGCAGCCCACATCACCATGTCTACACCTCAACTCTCTATGAAAGGCCAGTGGGCCCAGCGATTGATCCGAATGAAACTTGCAGATACGATCAATCAATCACGTCAGGTTTTTCCCTTGCCCGGCGCTGGCCGTCCCCACGATGGATTTCTCTTGCCAGGCCAGCCCCCCGAAGTCACATGGGACAATCTACCGCAAGATGAATGGCACTCTCACCAGGAACAAGGCGCTGCCATGTTCAGTGCCGCCGATGTTGAGGAACAAATGCCTCCCCGCAAGGTGTGCATCATCGGTGCCGGAGTCGCGGGCCTCTACATTGCCATGATCCTCGACGATCTCAAGATTCCCAATCTCACGTATGAAATTCTTGAAGCCAACGAGCGTGTCGGTGGTCGTATTTACACCCACCATTTCAGCAACAAGGTTCACGACTATTATGATGTCGGGGCCATGAGATTTCCGAAAATCCCCATCATGGACCGCACCTTTGACCTGTTCTGCAGAACAAAGGTCCCACTGAGAGACTACTACTTGAATGGAGGCGACCAGTGCCCAAAACTCTTCAACGACCGACTCTTCGCAAAAGGCATTGACCCATATCACGTGAGCAAGGCCAATGGAGGCCATGTCCCCGACGACGAGGTTGACAAGGATATCGCTGGCGATGCATTCAAGCCTTACAAGAAAGCCCTTAACGACGACTTTAATAAGGGTTGGGAGAAGCTTATGAAGGTCGACGGCTTCAGTACCCGAGAGTATCTGAGGGTCGGAGGCCGTGACGGCAAGGAGAAAAAGTTCGACTACTTCACAATTCAGTGGGCTGAGACCCAGAACACATCGACCAATCTATTTGACCAAGCCTTCTCTGAGAGCGTTATGGACTCGTTCGACTTTGAGTATCCTGCCACGAAGAAGGAGATTGACCCGAAGACAAACAAGGAGGTCGAGGTCGAGATTCCGGTTGAATGGAAGTGCATCGAGGGAGGATCAACTCTCCTGATCGATGCCATGCAAAAGATGATTTCCCAACAGGTCCAGACAAAAAAGCGTGTTGAAGCCGTCAACATTGACCGTAAACAGACAAGTGCCAACATGTCGGTCAAATGCGCCAATGAGGACAAGTCTCGCACAGGGTACGACGCCGTCTTCAGCACCACAGCACTTGGGTGCCTCGGCCGCATGGATCTTAGATCGCTCGATCTCGACCCATCCGTCAAAGACGCTATCCGCTCTCTGCACTACGACGACTCTGTCAAGGTCGCCCTCAAGTTCCGTTACCCTTGGTGGATTGTTGACTGTGGAATCAATCACGGCGGCACAGCCAGCACTGACCTACCTCTGCGAACTTGCGTGTATCCCTCGTACAACATCGATGACGGCGCAAAGAATGAAGCTGTTCTTCTCGCTTCATACACGTGGGCGCAGGACGCGACTCGCATGGGATCCTTGATCGGCACCAAGGAGAGTGAAAAGGAACTGGTTGACGTGATCCTAAAGAACTTGGCACGAATCCACGCGAAGGATACGACACACGAGGCCTACGAGGCCATGTACGAAAAGATACACAAAGCGTACACTGGGACGTATCATGTGCATTCTTGGTCTCATGACCCCTACACATCAGGTGCCTTTGCTCTCTTCGGAGGTGGACAGTTCAGCAAGCTCTACCCGCTCTTGTCGTTTCCCGCTGCCAATGGAAATTTCCACATCGTTGGAGAGGCTTCGAGTGTGCACCATGCCTGGGTAGTCGGTGCCCTTGACAGTGCGGTTGCTGCTCTGTACAAGTTCCTGCGCAAGGAGATGCTGTGGGGTGCCTTGATCAAACTGAAGAAGAACTGGAATGTTCCCGAAGAGGTTGAAATTGGTATCAACGGGACCGCTCATTTGCAGGTTGGGTATGATGCAATTCAGAGAAAACTGAGGAAGCTGGAAGCATAGACGTATGCATTTCGGGGGATGTTTTAGTAATAATGTCATCTCATAAAGTCCTAGACAACTGTTATCAAGTCAAAGTGACGTATTAATTATCGCTGGCGAGAGAGCGAGCGGTTCGCAGGCCTCTGGCCTTTCTCGAATAAGTCCACTGCAATGCAACACAGTAATCTTGGCAGTATCGTCTTCGTTGCCAGAAGAGTCGTTCTGCTGCCATCATAGTTAACCTTGAGAAGTTCTACCATAGTGTGGTTTGAGGGTCTGGAGGTCTCGCGGGTGTCGGCAACACAGTGATTGCCTATGCATCCATGGCTTTTTCTTTGCCGATATCTTATGCTAGAATTTACAAAAATTTATCACAAGGCTGCTAGAGCCTTAGATTACTTTGTCTCTAGTGTTACTAGATTATTATCACAAGTTAAGACTTAGGATGCCGTAAGGGTGTGCCGTAAGTTCCTTATTTCGGTAGGAGTTGTTGTGTGGTTATCTCAGGCTCGTACACCTCTTTCATTTGTCAATCTGAATATGTGCAAGATCATTGCAGATCTCAAGGTCAAATTTCCTACAGTCAGCAGGAAAGGAATTGCCTTCTCGATCCTTGGCTGCTAGGGGCTGCCCGTTGTGCCTTGGACAACGCACCCGTTCGAGGCGTGCGTCATTGTGTGATGGCCCAGACCACGGAATTGCGATGAAACCGGGGATAATTGATACTCAAGGCCAAGAGTTTGACCCGCTGCAGGACCTCGACTTTGGTACTTGCACAGTCGCCCCGAACACAATCACTACAAATATGGGCGAGTGGAACTGGCTCCCCGAGTCTTGGGGCAGCATACGAGAGCTTCCCACCCGACACGAACCCCCCTCCACCACTCAAATCTCCACGTCAATTGTTAATCGAGCCCAGACCGCTTCTTTGATACGTGTCTCATTTCTGGCATGAAGTGCGAATGGTGGGACGTTAATTGGTATCATGGTCAACGACTGCATCAGTGGCTCACAAACCTGCATATGTAGTTCGACCGATCGGGCGCCTTAGTAGTTTCACTTCACTCCAGCCTTTTCACCATCTCCCCCGGGCTGTTCGGAGTCAAGAACACAGGAATCGCTCCCAGCCTACCAGCCAACATTGCACCAAATTGGTGCGGTTGATTCCCGTGTTTTTTTGCGACCTCCTAGCCCGTCCTCTGTCAGTTGTACCACCAATTGATCCTGGTCCATAAGGATGATGATGGTAATGGCTGTGCCCCCTGGGGATCATCGCTGGGCTCAGGCATCTCCATTTCATTGTCGACAATGTCGGGGCGGAACATCTCCAGGTGGCTCCTGATATCATTATGGGCACTTACGAACTGGGCGTAGGCATCCGCCACCGTGGATTGCATTACAGTGACTATGCTATCTCGATTCGTTTCGGTCCCTATCAGGTACTCATAAATATGTCTGATATGTTTATCGGTCCGGTACAGCCTTGGCCAAGTCTTTGATGTCGTTATTGGCGTTTTGAGTGATAGTGAAGAAGGCTACAAGCGAGAGGAATAAGCCGAATGCAAGTGTTAAGACTCTGAGCACATTTCCCGTTGTTGGGAGCGGACTGTCGCCATAATCTGGGCAGGCCTCGGTGAGCATGCAATTTATCTCCATCTGCACAAGAATGGGGACTCTTTGTGTGATGAGGGAGTCTCTGGGGACCGGACGGACGCTGCTTGTATGTGGCAGTGGTGACTTTGCGGCTCTAATATTGCTACTAGAGCGTAGTAAGAGAATCCACGAAACAGGGCGAGCGTTCCTAGCCGAGAGTGTCCAGCCTGTAAGACTTACGCGTCTACACATGGCAAGCAGCTATTGGTTCTACATATTGGCAGCTGAATTCCTTACGGCGCGTTATTGGCCGTGAGAGGATTCTCAGTATCAATCAGTCGGGCTACAGGGTGAGGGGATATTTGGTCACCTACAATTGGTAGATATCAATTTCGGAGAGAAAAGAGGCAACGGACTTGCCCCACGCTCAATAAATGCCTTATCACTCACTTGAGCACGGCCTGTTCTCTAAGGATCCACGGTCCATCGACATCCGATATGGTAGCCCTGAAATCTGGCAGGAGCAAACTTCCGAAGGAGTTGAAGAATTATATCGGAGTCAAAGACTAAGAATTCCCTTTCACCGATCGCACGTAGTATCGGATAATAAGATTCTTGAAAACCAAGAAGTCTTTCAGTACGCAGAGTCACAGGTGTCGGAGCCGCTCTACTTTGCGAAACAGAGAGTGCATGAAGAGTCTGTATTCCGACAGCCTGAAGTCACCACCCCAGCAAGGAGCGATGTTTCATGACAAGTGACATAGCAATTGGTACCTTGGCCATTCCTGTTTAGCGATGCCTAGGAACCCCCTCGTGCTCAAGGTGAAGCTGAAGCTGGGCAAGGTGAACGTGGCCGCGCCTACGCCGGTATTCGACCAAGACTACTTTGTCGCATCTAGCAAGCCTGGAAAGGAGAGTTGTCAGTGGGGAGATGGCGTAGCGTTTGGGCTGAAGCCGCGTCACACTGTACACAGTTTGTGGCTCTCGTGCCGGGAATCGGGTGAGCGTGAGCTTGAAAGCCAGTTTCAAAGGACCGCTTCTTATATTTTGCAAGTATCCCGTCCAAGATCAATTTCACGACATCGAGGGTAGCGGGGAGTTTGAAATTGTGATTACTTGTGATACCGACAGCGTCCTGGCCGCCCCCAAAGAGCAGCCTGTCTGGACGCCTGGCTCTCGCCTACAGCGCGTCTTGACACGCAAGAACACTGGCACTGGCGAACTCGAGAGGCGCTTCCAGATTTTTGTCAAGTTCCTGACTGTAAGGACCGAGACGTACGAAGTTTATTCTACTACTACAGTCCCAGAGCTGAGCCAGTTGATAGAGAAGGCAGAGGGTGTTCCCGTGGGTCGGCAGCGGTTGATTTGTCGCGGAAAACAACTCCAAACCAAGGGAGGCGAGTAGATTTGCAAATCAAAGCTTGCTCTCTTGTTTTCCTATTTAGGCAGGCTGCTAAAGGTTCCAAGTAACAGGGAAGACGATGGGCTCTTACAAAATTGATCCGGTGAGATTAAAACTTGCAGTCCCCTCTCGTGCCAGGGCTTCTTATCAACGAACCGAGTCTGATCAGTCTACGAATCTTAGGAAATAATAATTCACATGGTCCTCCGTATTCGTGGAGGAGATTCCCACCCTACATTTGGTCCATTGAGGGACTCAGATAGCCGTCACACAACCGTCCCCGTCAGGCCCAGAAGCCTCCAAGTCGCCCCTAGCAGACTCATCTACCAGAATCTTCAACCCGATACTGGCAATCACACATGGGCCACGTTGGTAATGATGACAGTGAGAGTTCGAATCATGGATGCGGTTGGGTTCAAGGAGAGTACGGCTCTGCAGCTGCCGACCCGGCCACCGACCCCGGTGGGGAGCATAAAGCCTATCGAGTTCAACCAGATAACAGAAGCCCCCATAGTTCAGTCGATTTCCCAGCATCAGGGGACCAATCCCAATCCCCTTTACTAGAATAGGAGTCGAAGCTCACGGTCTTGCGAACAGCTCCTCAAAGCAGCGTCGTCAGAACAATGCGTTGCAGAATACGGCGACCCAGGTCAAGACGGAGACTCGACCACAGCCTATAGGCTTTAGCACCAATAATCTGCGGAGAGTCCAGAACATAGCTCGTCAGCAGGCGCCAAGGAAGGACCAAGGAGAGGCTAGCAGATCTAAGAATCTACTCGCCTTCATTAAACGACTTGGGTGCGGGTCGAAAAAGTCGACGGGCTAGATCCGGAATGACGGGTCGAGAAACATACCTTCTAGCTTGATTTATTGTGCTGGGAGAGAACTATGTAGATCGAGGAAAGGCCCTGTTTCTGAGATCAATTAGCGGGGGCGAAAGGGGTTTTCCATCCTTCTTCTTTTTTCTCGCGCAAGGTCTTCCTTAGTGACAGGAATAGTTTAGTACTTAATAGCATTGGCAATGTTTTCACTTCATCCAGAAAATAACGAGGCCAAGGACTATATGTCTTTAGGCGTGCCAATCCACAACCCTGCCAATTCACAACCAACACTCGGCCTCTGATGCTGAAAGTATCGCCGGGGGTCCATGTGACTGGCCCTTCACATAAGGGCTGTAACTTGTAAGGATAGTAACAAGTTCTCAGGCTGAAAAGAGCTAGTCGAACATATCAGGACATCAAAGCCACCACTTTTGATCGTTCTACGGCACCCGGCATCGACTAAGCAAAGTGCACGGCTTCAAGTCCCATGTTCCATCAGAGATTAAATCACAATCAAATCGACCCAGTTCTCGATCCATGCCTTTCTCAAGTAGCGGACTAATCTATTTCTTTTCCATTAGCCAGCTAGCGACTGGCTTTGTGCCACCTCAGCATTTAAAAAGTCGAGATCCATCTATGCATATTTATCACCGTCTCTCCGCACGGGACGGACATCATTACACAAGGTCAAAGTATCTCTCCTCCTCTTCTGAATCATGTCATCTCGCCGCCAGTAAGTGCTAAATTTCATCCTTCAAGCAACTGCCAAGAATCAAATCCACAGATGTCTGACCGTCGTCCGTCTTTCTATTCCAAGCAAACGCGCGCCTGGCAAATCGTGAGAGCTTTCTCATAACAGCCGCATTGTTTCATGGCGCAGCAACATGGAGCGTCGTCCAGACTTAGTGGTTGAGACCACCGAAGTCGGCGACATGTTAAAACTATAGTTTCACTAAACCGACAACGGATGCATTAGAAGTCGCTGAGGTTGGTATTGCGATGGTCAAATGAAGAAGCTGTAGTGTAGTGAGCCTTGGAGACTGGATCTTAGGTGACGAGGATCGGCTCCATACTTGAATGAAATGTCTGTGGCATCGCACCTAAAGTACTCGACTGCTCATGTAAGAGCCGTCTGTCCGCTTGAGTCTGGTGCATCTATAATCTCGAGTAGAAGCGGTGGCTTTCCCAACCCAGATAAGTACACTTCCAAGGAAAATTTGATATTGTCAGTGCCTAAAAGAACCTAATTAAGGGGATTAAGTTGTCGATTATTAAAAATTTTGTGAATCAAGTTGATGGTTGGTACCTCGAATAACGCGCCAATGTGCGTAAGGTCGTCTGTCTCGTGAGGGCAGGATCCTTTGTGCCTAATTGCAAGCGACATAAGGGTATTTCCTTCGGCTCACTATTTATACAAGTCAGCAGATAAGCTAACATCCGGGCTTGCGGAAGCTATACTTTCCAATCTCGTCCTACCACTCTCCACAAGCCCCTGTATCAGGGAGAAAAGGACACATTCGAACCGTCGCGTCATATCCCGAAGCTCTCCAAAAACAATAGGCTGAGTATTGGCTATAATTAGAGACGGAAAGCAATCGGTGAATATATCTCATTCCACTCAGATATACAAGATCCAGGCCATATCGATCAACATCGTTGTGTTACGACCCAACAGGCCTTACATCACTAGAGCTGACTTCTACTCTTCCCTCACTCCTACAAATGCGAGGCCCCATGTATATATACAAACACTCGTTACACACTAGATAGATCCTGTAGTTACCTGAGCTATCAATACTATAACACCTGGCTACATCAATCTCCCTGATTGACACATCACCAGACGTGACACTTCCTTGCTCAGACTACACGCCGCCTTCCCGTGTCGACGATAAATCCGCGGCTTATATAGCTGCATCCAACCGTCACACGAACAGGGAGCTTGAACAAGCCACATAACTCTTAAGACAGACAAGATGGCTAGCGCCATGGCTAATTAGAATACGCGCTATGATAAGGTTATGTCTCTCGCATGCTGTTTTAGTTTTAACTTGGGGGCAGTGTGTGGCTCGTTCCTCAAGGTGCCGGGCGCTAAAGTCCCTATCCTTAAAGAGCATTTGACAACGCCGTAATGACATATAATATATAAGCTCAATGCATAAGCCTAGTGCATTAAGCAAAGTTTTTATCCATGGCTGGGTCGATTTTACCAGATATCATGACTGAATGACAGCTGACAGGAAACTACTCTATGTACAGTGACAGTCTGACAAAGGGTGGCTATGAGGTTGGCGTCAGCACTGCTAAGGACAAGCTGAGAGGGCCTTTTTATCGGTTCAGTATCTTAGCTCTATATGTCCATATGAGTTTGTACTTTTTAATAAACAGATATAGGCTCATTTTAAGAAGGGAGCGCGGGAAAAGTATTATTTAAGTATAGCTAAGTAATATATAATAGAGGATTAATATTAAAAGGAGCTAGCTGTTAATTAGTTACTATAATACTTATAATAGGGCTCTTATAAATTTATTTATAAATAACTTAAAGCTATATATATTTAAATAAAATAATACTTTTAAAATTCTTTATATTACTTTAAATAAAATATCTTAAGTTATTATAATAATTATAAACTTAAATAAAAATATTTTTAATAATTATATTATTTTTAATATTATTAAAATTTTATTTCTTAATTATATTTTTATTAAAATTAATATTTTTTTTTTTAAATTTTTATTATTTAAAATAAATTAAAATTTTAAATTTTTATTTTTATAAATTTAAAAATTATATATTAAAATTATAAAATTATATAAAATATTAAAAATAATAATAAATTATAATTTAATATTAAAATAAATTAAAATTTATAATTTAAATTTAAATTATTATATTTATTTTTTATTTTTTTATTATTATTAATAAAATTTTTTTTTATATTTTTAAAATTTAAATAATTTTTTAATATAATTAAATATATTATTTTATTTTTAATTTTTTTTATAATATATTTTTTTAATTTATTAATTTTTATATTAAAATTTTTATAAATTTTAATTTTTTTTATTTTTTTAAAATAATTAAATTATATTATAATTTAATTATAAAAATTAAAAGAATTTAATAAAATATAATAATAATATAATAAAAATATTATATTTTATATTTTATAATTTTATAATTAAAATAATAATTATTA
>JABFFI010000161.1:469-21343 GCA_013623725.1 Fusarium robinianum | reverse complement strand
GGAAGAGCTTTTTTAGTGGGGCCCTATTGGCAGGCAGAGGCAGTGAAAGTGAAAAAAGAGGTACTTTGGGTACAGTTCGTTCGTACCTTTTTGGTACCGGGTCTTCGTACCGAGGAACAAGGAGGGATGAAGGATGGTGGAAGATGGGGATTTTTCTGGTTTGATGGGCTCAGACTTCTCTCGGATTGGATCGCCTTCCTGGGCGCAGCAAGGCGTGGGGTTGTATTTTTTGGTGTGCGCAAGTCTTTTGAGGATGTTTCATGGGATTGTTTCGAGAGGATCCCAAAAAAAGAACCACTGGGACCTTTTTTTTTTGAGGCGAAGGAGGCAGAAAAGGCGGAAGAAAAAGAGTGAGGAAGCCAAGACTCTGTGACTAACAACTAGGGCGGGCCCAAAGAGCTGGGCTGTTGATATAAAGAAAAAAAAAACAGAGGCTGGTGGAGATGGGGGAGCGAGAGCAGAAAGAAGTGGATGGGATGGGCCGCGGACGGGAAGCCGGTAAACTAACCCTCTTTTTCTCGCTTTCCATGTGTCGACAGCGACCACGGGAAGAGACGGGAGGTGATACAGCGTAACGGCTGGCTGATGCAGGCTTTCGACGGCAGGTGTGAGATGGAGGGGGGGCGAAACGCAAGGTAAGATGCAGTAGAAGTTGTTGATGGTGTTGGAACAGGGAAGAAGAACGGCAATGGCCGAGAACGGACAGGATGTGGGAGAAAGGGGAGAGCAACCAACCTAGGTATTCACGACGACGGCAGCAAAAAATGTTTCAAGCCGAGCTGTGCCAGAAGGTGTGTGGGCTGGGCTCTCGATGGCGTCGATGGTTACTGATTCTGCTGGGGGGCGATTTCTTGGATGCGTCCCTTTTGGCGTGATACGCACGGAGGACTGGGGAGGATGTACGATATATACGGACAATCGTCGTAGTGGTGGTGTTGGCGCTGCTGCGGGATGCACTCCAGATCTCGGGGGTCCGGGGTTGGCCAAAAGAATATGGAAACCGGCTGGTGCAGGACGCAAGTCGCAGTCGGACAAGAGACCTACCTACTTTGTAGGTACTAGGTAGGTGTAAGACAGGGCAGAAAGGGCAGGGGCAACAGGAAGAGATGTCGACAACAAATTGCTGCTTTGGGAAACGTTGATACATAAACACACGAGGTGATAGCTCGAGGGGGAGAGGATCTTGTTTGGTTTTGTACTCGCCGGGGACGCTGCCGGCAATTGTTTGATGTGGAGGATGCAACGAGGTACCTGGGCTGAATGCCTACCTTACTCTACGAAAACGACGATACCTGGACATGGAAAAAATTGCGACCATGGCAATAGGTACAGGAACCATCCCTTTGCCATCAGGGCTTCCCAGGACTCATCCCTCAACAGGGAACTACCTACCGTAAAAGGTCTCGACAGGAGGAATGGGAGAGTGACCCACCGGAGGAGGGGCCCGGCCAAGGGCCCGCCGTCCACCGTGAAAGAAGAGAGAGGAGGGAACGGGCTTCCTCGGGTTCGGCCACGGGGTGTGTGTGTCTCCGGGAGGGTGTGACTACAGTGAACCATGATGACAAAGTTGGGCGGAAAAGTGTGGATGAGCTAATTAGTGAGAGAGAGTGAGGCAGAGGAGGAAAGAGGATTTTCATGGTGAGTTAAGAGTGAGTGAGCCTGTGTGAGTGTGATGAGAATGTGGTTGCGCAAGCGTCCTATCTCAGCGACCTTGAACGACTCGACCTGGGTGAATGAGAGCCAGCCCTTGAGAACCGGAGCCTGGGAGTGGGTGTGGAGGCGTAGGTCAGGCTTTGCGGGCCTCAGTTGATCCCGTCTGGCCAAGCAAAGAAACCCAGGCCGAGGTCAACAAGGGGGCACAAGGGGGGAGAGGAGAAAGGTGAGGGTGGTGTACGGAGTAGACGGGATCGTCAACCATCATCGAGAACAATCCTCGCCATTGGCAGCCATGGTGGCGGTGATGATAACATCAGTTAGGCAGTGTCATGGCATCCATCCATCCATCCATTCCACCATATCACCATATCACCACCGATATCTCCCAGGCTCCATTATCAATCCACAAAAGCGTAATAATAGACAAGTGATGAATAACAGGAAGAGAAAAAACGGGTGTGGTTCCCATGAGATCCATCCAGATGCAAAAAAAAAAAAACTACCTACTCCAGTACGCACAGTAGTAGTACGAATATATGGTAATAGCAAAGGTAGATAGATGCCAAGCATGGCCTCCTCTCCCACACCAGACAGGGGGGGATATCCTCATGTGGCACCCGAGGGATATCATCACGTTGGCTGCCATTCGTCCTCCTCGGGCTTCATGGAGCCCGTGTGAACAAATATCAACGACGAGCGAGCAAATATGAGCCCGTGTGAGCTCAAGGTGGTCCGGCGTCACTTGACCGCTGCTCTACCGGCCTTGATCCCCTCGTCCCCCCTCCTCGGGCCCTGATCTGATCTGCCTCTCGGCGGTGTTTGAATAATGAGGCCATCGTCAACGACTGCCCTGCCATGCCCTGTGATCTTTGTGTCGCTCGCTGCCCAGAACCTGCCCACCACCCCAGCAACCCCACGTTCCGACGAGTCCAGTGAGCCAGTAAATGCCATCGAGTGGTGTCATGGCTGAGGGCTGACCTGGACAGGGAAGGGGGGTCATCGCCGGGACAGACACGCGGGCGGCGAGACGGGGGTGGGAGGGTGGCACGAAAAAGAAGGAAGCTCCGGCAGCAGCAGAGAAGCATTAGCAGAAACAGAAGCGCAACACCAACAGCGCCAGAAGAAGTGGAAGAAGCGACAGGAAAAAAAAAAAAAGCAAAACCACAAGAGGCCCAAGCGACAACTGTCAATGCCCTGGCAGACACAATGGCAGGTTAGCAAGCCCAGATGGGGATCTAGGAATCGCGGGAAACCCTGTACCAAACTTGATTCACGCCCCGTATCGGCACATGTTACTCTTTTCAACGCCTTGCTCGAGACAGGCAAAGAAGCAGCCTACCAACCTACCTAACCCTAAGAGACTACCTACCACCAGCAGATAATCACCATCATCCTCCAACAGAGACATCTCAATGGTCTAGCTCCGGGCGCCTCAGGACCGGCCCGGGCGTCGCCTCAAACCACGACCTAAAATTCCAGACCTACCGAGAGATGAGACGGGGAGCGGGAGAGGGAGGACGGTTGGGCACCAAAGACGGACGCTATCCTTTGGCCTGACGCTGCTAAGAGGGACGTCTTCTGCCTTTTGTCCACTGGGCTTCACCCCCGGACGAGGAGCCACCGACGTCTGCAGCATCCAAGTGCCGCTAGCCTTCCTGGGGGACTTCCTATTGAACAGCGCCGCCACGGGCCGTGGGGTCGAGGAGCATGTCCGCCCGAGGTACCAGAGGGGGTCCTTCACCACCTGGAACCGCGCGGCCACTGGAATGTGTGCGTGAATGGACGTGAGATAACCGACCAGCGAGTCGAAACCGCGCTTTGTGATCCATCTTTGGACACAGCTCCAGCTTCTTGCTTCCTCCCCAGCTTATTCGAGCTTGCTTCGCCTGCTCAAGTCAGCTTTTCTTCCCCCCATTGGCATCCCGCGCCACACCGAGCCGCGATTCGATTCGCTTCGCGCCCATCTGTTCGCCTCGCCATGTCCTGTATCCCGTCGCGAGGGGTGACTCCCATCTTGTGGTGCCTGGAGAGATTCTGGTACCTGAGGTAACTGGTGCCGCCTTGATCTCAAAGGCCGTTATTCAGGCCGCCTCTTTTTTTTCCTCCCTCTCGTTACAGGGGCAGTCGGCTGTCGAGATATCTCAGCCGGCGGATGTACGGA
Organism: Fusarium robinianum; assembly: GCA_013623725.1. Lineage (NCBI taxonomy): Eukaryota > Fungi > Ascomycota > Sordariomycetes > Hypocreales > Nectriaceae > Fusarium > Fusarium robinianum. Next base: position 17,526 of record JABFFI010000161.1, on the reverse strand, counting down.
GTGCTCGGTAATGGATCTCGCCCTCCTCGGATCTGGCTGAAATGGATCGAGCTGACCTCAGAGCTGTCACGATGGGATGCACGCCAAGTACCAATGTACCCGCCTGCCTCTCCGGGTGGTGGTCGTGCCATATGCCTTCCCAAAATCACAATTGCTCCTCAGGCATGGATCCTAGGTAGGCAGTCGCAGGCATCTCAGGCATCTCAGGCATCACGGGCGGACTCAATGACGGGATCCGGGCTCGCTTCTTGCAACCCGCGCGCGCGCCGTTCAACCAACACCAAACTCGGGTCACACCAAACCCGACGATAGCATCACCAACATCGTATATCAGTCCTTCGCCATCGTCCCATCTCGCAACCCCCAAATGCAATAGCTCTCAAGCCAAGAGATCCCTCCATTGATCGCTACCCTGAGCCTCTGCCCATCCGCCGCAATGGGTGGCTGGGGATAGGTAACGACTCGCGACTCGCAACCCCCGACTGCGCTGCTTCTGCTTCTACTTCTGCGTCTGCGTCTGCGTCTGCGTCTTCGTCTGCGTCTCCCGCACACTCCCGCGTGTGCACGCGCACACCCTCTCAAGCCCAACCACTAGGCTCTCCTCAGCCTGATATCCCGGCTCCACTGTGCTTCATGGCCGCATATAGACGGCCATGGTGCTGCTCTTTTGAGCTCTTTGTTTTGTCGGTGTGTTTCTACTTGGCCCCGTCACGCGTGCGCGTCCTCCCTCCCTCCATCCCCAGGAGTGGGAGAGGAGGGAAGGGAAAAAAAAGTCAGGTACCTAGTCGCCCGGTCCATCCGCTTCCCTGCTCGCCCACCCGCTCCTCGTGAACTGATCCTGGGTTCCCTGGCGTCATGGGTTTGGCTAACCCTGGCATTGGCCATGGCCCAAACACGCGAGCTCGGTGTGCGCTTCGATCCTTGCTCAAGCTACCATCCAATGCCTTGATGACCCTCTCTGCCGTTCGGATCACGATCCGGCAGGGTCAAATTGGGTCAACGGCCGGCGCCGTCCAAAACGGCCCAAGCAGCAATCATAACCAATCACTCGGGTGAGGCGAGCCATCTCTGGTATCCTAAAGGGCTGACCTTGGTTGGGCGCTCTGTCCTCCATGTCCCCATTTGCTTCCAAACCTGCCCGTCCAAGAACCAGGCTTCCTCCTTGCGCAGGATCTTTAGCCGAATTCGGCCATATCCTCTCCAAAGAGGGCTGTGCGTGCCTCTCTTCACACCCGGGCTTTCTGGAACCCAACCTGTGGCTCGTGGGAGCTTCGTACCGAGAACTGCATCACACCCTGAGGCCGACCGCATCAACCAGAAACTGCCATGAGTCGCTCTCAATGGTCTACTCGTCACCACGCTAGGAATATTACTCACCCTCCTCAAACAGAATGCAGCCTGAATCCCCTTACCCAACTGCCTCACCTTACCCATTGGCGGGCAGTTTTACCGCCAGTATGACTCCAACTCCCGACAGCAACCTAGGTATCGCCCCCACGGTTGACGCAGGGCGTCGCCATAACCCGCGTCCCAAACTCCACGAGTGCCTTCGCTTCCTTGGCCCTTGAAGGACGTTATCCGAGAACCCCATGACGTTTCGTTTACATACACTTCTTGCTCCGTATCCCGAATAGGTACATATCAAACATTTACAATTTCGATGAAAAAGTTACCGATATCTGCCATGACACAGCCCCGAGCAGCCCGAAACTCTTGCCTGAACCAGCAAGGCGCCATGGGCCATCGGTAGATCCATCCTTGATGCTGGGGCGCGTCCCACCTGTCTCGAGCCTTTTCCCACATCTGAGTGAGGATCCCATGGCCCAGAGCTGACCTCCAGGCTGATCATGACCGATGGAAGTCGAACCACCCTGGACCACCCACCCGGGGGAGCACCAACGTCCAAGGCCTTTGGCACACTACGGACATGAACGGCGTGCTTTGGCGTGGAAGGGTGAAGGGTGCCAAGGGAAAAACCCAACTCCGAATGTGCGGTCAAGGTATCCCTGACAACGCTTCGAGCCTGCACCTACGCCGTGGGAGCGAAGATTTTTTTCAGCATGATGATCCACCGCTCTGGAGATTGCGATTTCAAAGCACATGTCGGGATGGTATCAAGAAGCTCGACGACAGCCTTGACGAGCGTCAGGCGAGTTCACGAGGCTGTTGTGGGTCAGAAGGCTGGAGAGCTGAAGAGAAGGTCTATTTTTGTTGTGTCTCCTTGACCCGGCATATGACTGCTCCCCCACCTCGTCACTCGTTTCTCCTGAAACTTGGACATGAGCAGGACAGCCCTTAAGCCCGTCACATATTGGGGATCGGAACCTATTGCAACGGGGACGCCGTGGCTGGAACGCGCTGGCATCCTCCGGGTAAGGATCCTTATTGATGCCGACATCTTGATCAACAGGCAGACGTCAACAGTATGACGATCAGGTTGCAGCCGGGATCTGCAATGATGGTTTCAAGAGTATCGACGGCAGAGTTCTATGCTGTGCTTCTTCGTAAACCCAGGACAGTCGAAGCCATCACAGTTGAGGACTAGTCTGGTCTCGCAAGTGCGATTCTCCAGGCCGAATGGAGTGGGTTTTGCGAACCCGAGAAGAGATTCAGGAACATCGATACAGGTTGCTGCTCGGCCTGCGGCGTTGACGCTCCTGTGAATACCTCTTGAGGCTTCCAAGATCTGAAACTCTGCTTTTTGGGGATACGGAAACATGCAATCGACAAACATGCAACCCAAGTTCGTAAAGGCTCTCCATGATATCATCCGCATGATCCTTCAGATCAAGTTACACCTGCAGAACGGCGGTTCTCACCCAGCCATCCTTGGAGCGGAGCCGAAACGCAGGGTAATGGGACATCCTCCCTGAAGCGTTCCATTCTTGGAATCAACTTGAGACCTGGGATCTTGTTTCCGGCCTGTCTGCAAGAGAAGGTCTCGAAGCCTACCACGTTCTAAGCAAGCACTTTACGACAAGAAAAAAATCCGGCGGTGAAGCGTAGGCCATATCCAGAAACCCGGGATCCGATTGACTGGAGGTGGCTTCGTAGCCACTCGATCTCCCGACGGGTCTTACTCCTGAAACAAGTGGCTTTGGGGCTGATGGCAGTGTTTCCGAAATCTGGAGTCCGTTGAAGCGGGGGAATCCCCGGCCTGAGGGGGGCTGAGACGGACGGTCAACCCCCCGAGATCCAGCGAGCTGTCGGCCCTATTTAGGATCTCGCTCCATGTTTCAGTGTACGAGACAGAGGCTGCGAGTGCGGAGCCGTGGGGAATAACCCGGAACAACCGGGCAGATGGGAAATGGTATATGGCAGTTGGGCTGGCAGATTGCGCGTGTTGGTCGCAAGGGGCTGGTCCAGGAACAAGCAGGAACAAGACCGTCGCATGCTCGAATGCCCAGAGTTGACACCACATTTCCATGACATGCTCGCAATATCACGACACTCGGACCGAGGTGTGGCCTGAGATTCATGTGTTCCAGCGGCGCACCCAGCATATGAGGGGTTGCGATACCGCACTTGCAGCCGGCACCCCAGCGGCTTTTGTGTGCAAAAGCGTGTTGGCGATGGCTTCCACGCGTAATTTAGGATCAGGAACCCAAGCAACAGACGGCAGAGATTCAGGTTCGCATTGGATGTGGGTGCGCCTGGGCGCCCGAAACGGACTTCCATGGCCGACCCTTTGAGCGATACCGGTAACCAACTGTTGGTCCGTTGAGGCACAGATCTGGTGCGCTTCAGTCATTTGTGAGACTCGCCAACATGAGATGGGGGTATCGCATGGCGAGGACTTGTGGTTTCGTGCCTCAGGTCCCTCTGCCCACAGGCTCCCTCTCGAGTACTCCGTATAGCCTCTGCGCTTTACTTTCATCTGGACTTTCCAACTCCGGGTCACGAGCTGTGAACCATGGCTTTGGAGCTAGTTGTCCAAGGGACTGGGTACGATGTCATTCATGCTGCTGTCGCCTCAGATGTCTTTTGTTCGCCGTCGCCAACAATCCCCCCCTCTCACACGATCCTGGATCTGGTTGCCCCATCACCATGTCTACCGGTTGTGTTCCACAGTTGTGCTGCTATCTATCATACTCGTACTTACTCCGTTGTCTTCTTTCTCCTCGCGGGGATCTCGTCGCCCCTCGGGATACATAGTTCGTGCCCTCCGAGCACTAGATCTTGCTACAAGCGTTTCACTCCCCGCTTCCGTCCACAGTAACACCAGAAGACCAGCTCGTGGACAATTAGTTGTTTCGGTAGATACCCTTTACGCAGCGAGTGCCGCAGGTGTACCAAGTAACTGACAAGCTCATTTGCTTGCACGGACTCTCACATCTGCCTTGACACAGATGCTTTCTTGCCACTCTGACGCGGGATCTGGGTCCATGCGATGCGACATGATGTGAGGCGTGAGTAGGGGGATATAATGGTCGGAAAACGAAGGAAGGGACGCGGAATGGCGTGGCGGAATAAGATGTCGAGAGCAAAAGTCTCGTCAGCCAGAGAACAAAAAATTAAAGAGCCCGTGGAAATCAGAGCTACCAAGCTGTTGGTCATTGCTGCTGCCCTTGATGGTATGAGGCTGGGTGATCATCACAACCATCATCATCATGAAGTTGGCCAACTTTCCGATACTCATCCCTGCTTTTACGGCTCAAGTAGGTTCAACCCTAATATCCTACTCACCCCTGGAAATTTCGCTACACTAAACATGGTCCTTTCTGTCATGATCATAGGAAACAAACGCAGATCTCATCATCAATGCTCAACCCCCTACCTACCCTATACCACCAACCAACACAATCCCAAAACTAACACCCATCACCAGATCTCCATCGACGCACCCCTCGCTATAAACCCAGACCTCCTCAACATCCCCTTCCTCTCCCGCACGGGCACCCTCATCTCGGAGCCCGGCTACTTCCCCGAGCTGCACGCCACCTTCGTCCACGGCAGTGACTTCCTGCGTCGCGATCCAGACGGCCGCAAGGTCACCCTCGACGTGTCCAGCGTCGCCCGCGATACGTCCGGTGCCCTCTTGCGCTTCAGCTATAATGGCGTCGTCGACATGATGGGTGATGAGGGTAAGGTTATCCGTGGGGATAGGAATGCTTCGACGACTGGGTTTGGGAATGCATGTGAGTAGCCTTTCTCTCTCCTTCGTCTGGTGCTATCCATCCACCTATGCAATCGGTCAGATTTTCATCTTGACTCTCTCTACTGTGAAAGCTGATGATGAGCCCTCCTTAGTCGTGCAGGTTCGGTTCGAGACGGATAGCTCGGACCTGAAGTCTCTACAGGACAAGATGTATGTAGGTTCGGGGAGATTCATCGTCGAAGAAGGTCAACCTGTTGTCGTGGAGTACAAGATCAGCGAGGTAGGCGCTCTCTGCGAAGAGGAACAAGAGAGACCAGTGGATGGAGTGAGTGGAGTGAGTGGAGTGAGTTGAGAGAAGTGTGTTCTGCCATTCTCTCTGGGAATGTCTCCTCTGAGGTTATGGGGAAGAATGGATATGCAGAGGTTACTCTTGTTGTATGTGATTTATTTTCCTTGGCTTTATTGTTTGTAAGCTATCCTTCCAATCTGCGAAACCAGGAACGAGGAAAAGGGGGAAGAACCCTCGTCGAGACAAGCCATGTCCAGTGGCCAAAGTGGTCTCCTCATTCTTCTGGGTTTCATATTTCCCTGCAACCAAAAACAAGCCATATGCGGAAGCGCGTTCTCGAGGATCCCAAAACTCCGACCTGCTCTCTGTTCCTGCAGATAAGATGCTCCTCCCGATACAACCCCCCCTTTCGCCCCTATCTCCAGAATCGATCCCTTGCACCACCATCCCTCGGCGTTGTACACGTCCTTGGTTGACCCGCAAGGTGAATAACGCACCCGTCGTTTTCCGTGTTCGTATGTCTCAAGACGGAGGATCTTGTGCGCCCCAATGGACATCAGACGGTACGAGCCTATTGGTTTACGCCGGACAGCTGCAGAAGGCGTTCGCCAGCCCGGAGGTTGGCGTACTCGTACGCCTTGGACTCCGGCGGGAAGGTCCCACTGGCGGCCCAGAGGTCGATCAGAGGCTGCATGGGCTCCAGCTCAGCAGGCGTGAGCATGTCAAGGGCGGTCGCGGTCAGGACGAAGTGGGAGAAACAACTGTTGAGCTGCTTCTCCAGGTTGAGGTGGTAAAAGGGCTCGGTGAAGTGGGCCCAGTAGAGGTGAGCGTAGACGCGGAACATTTGTCGGAAGATCATCTGGCAGATCTCAACGAACTTGTTGGGGAAGCCGGATCGCTTGCCGATCCACTCGGGCTCGCCCGGGTTTGTCAGTTGCGATAGTGGCGTGGTGGTGATGGCCGGGTTGTGAGCATACGAGACACCAGAATGGTCGGTGGGGAACATGTTGGTGTCGTCAATCTTGCCCGAGATCCATCGCTGCATGAGAGTCATGTACTCATACGCCGGGAGCTCAACAGGCTCCTTTCGGCCATTAAGCCAAGTAAACGAGTGGTTGCTGGCGGGTTTGTGAGTAAAACAGGTGATTGTCTCAAGTGGCAAACGGTTTGGTAGACTCACGCTCCGGCAGACATGCGCGGACAAGTGGTGGAGTTGCAGAGGGATGAGCCGTCATCCTCCTTCTCATGCAGAACTCGAACGAAGTTCCAGAGATTGCGATAGTGCTCGACAACTGATAGGGAATGATTAGCGAATCACGTTTGGACCCGGGAGTAACCGCAACTCTTACCCTGGTGTGCAATCCATTCTCCTTGCTCGACAGTCTTGGGACGAGCGCTCAGAGTCATAAAGTTACCCTTGACAATATGTTTGGCATACTGGGCGTTGAGCCAAAGAGGGAGAGGTCGGGGCAGGTGGTACGAAGCCATGACGTCTTCGTTGGCTGGAGGGGGGGCGTTTGCCTTGTTGTCCATACCGATGGTCTGAGAGAGAGAAGGAGAGTTGGGCAGAGGGGAAATTCTGGGAGCTAAGCTGGCAGACGACTGGCTTCCTTGGGATGAGGCTTCGGGAGGGGGAGGCTGGCTGGCAGTAGAAGAGGTAGGGCTCTTTTGCTGACCAGCAGGCTTGGTCGATCCGCCTCGGAAACGGGCGTTGCTAGATGCCTATTAGCTGGTGTGGGATTGGATAGGAGAGGAAGTTGGGTTGATTGTCGAGGTGCTGAAGCAGACAAAGAGACTGCATGTGCAGAGGAGAGAGAGAGAGAGAGAGAGAGAGAGAGAGAGAGATAGGGTGAGGGAGGGTGAATTGAGGAGGCGACAGCACACTGTGCTTGAGCTGATGCAGCCAGTTGAAACATTTGCTGGCGGGCCGGGCAAACGATGGCTTGCAGGCAAACGCCTCACTCGACTTCGTAAAGGAATTTTTTGAGCGTTTGCTCTAGGGCAGTTTCTTGAGGCAAACGGGCTGCTGATAGAGGTGTCATGATTGGGGGAGGGGATCCGATAGGGGGGATACCGAGCAACCAGCTCTCGCACGCGACGCCAATTCCGACGAGTCCACAACGAGCAGGTACGTAGGTAGGCCTGTGTATGGCTTCTTGTTTGGTTTGATAAACGCACATGGCGCTCGTGATGAGGGTCAAAAGAACTGGATCCAATGTCTTGGATATCGTACCAGAGAGCCACATGGAGATGACATGTTTGGCGTTGCCAGAAACCCTCGGTTGTTGCCAGGTGACTACGAAACTGCGCGAAGGCAGACTCGAAGTCGATTGATGATATTGGACTAGTCACACTTGAATAGTGTGGTTGACTGCATCCTAGGGATAGGGGATTTGTATGTTGTTGGTGTTGCACTCGCACAAGATCCATTTAAGCGGCCCGTCACCAGTTGGTTGGTTTGGAGGGAGAGCACACACATGATGGATGTGGTGGTAAGCCATGGTATGGAAACCGCCACCAAAACAAACAAACATGACTGATCCCCTGGACAGAGGCGAAGGGAGAAGAGGGAGAGAGGAAGAAAAAGAGGTGGAATTGAGGACAGAACTGAATAGAGGTTACTTACATGCCGGAGAAGAGGTTTGACATGATGGGTGGTGGTGGAAAGGCGGGGGCGAGAGAGAAGAGGAGGGAGAGAATGAGTGAGAGGGAGGGAGGGAGATAGAGAACGAAGAAGTCGTAGGGGGGGGAACGCGGTTCAGAGACCAAAACAAAGAGTCGCGAGCAGTCTCAGGGTTGAAATAGAGAAGGCCTATTGTTGCCGTTGCTGCTGCTTCTGGTGGTGGTGGTGCTTTGTTGAGTGTAGTGGGAAAATGGATATAATATCTGATATCAAACCAGCTGGCGTCGGATTCAAGAGAAAGGGGTTTTTAGGGAGTCGGCGTCGGCGAAAGGATGGAGGATAGGTACGTACCACCCCCGTAACTGCCCAAGTGGACGAAACGCCACGCACTAGCTCAACCTGAACCTCTTGCTCTCTCTCTGACCCCTTCTTACCTGAGAGGCGCTAACCCGTTTTAGGACAACTAAGCGAGCATCCTGCCGCATGTCCGCCCCGCGTCCTATTTGCGGCTTCCATTGCCATTTGCTGTCCTATTGTGCATGTGGCTGGACACCCACCCCCGTCTGTGGCTAGTGCAACCTCCAGCCTCACGCCAGTTCTTGCAAGCGCGACCTGACTTGCATTGTTCAATCGTGCCTCTCATTCTTTGGCTTTTCCTGCATCCAGCACTTCTAGCTACAAGTCTTCATTTTCGTTCTTTTCCATCGCCTCTTCTTTTCAGGAAAATTTACCAACCACTCTACACTCCCGAAATCCGTCTCACACACCGCCATGTCTGATTCCGAAGATCCAATTGATCCCATCGACGAGGGCGGCGATGACCTTTTCGGTGATGAGGGCGACGACGATATTGCGTCCCCCAAGGAACGCGTCCTGGACGATGATGAGCTCGCTTCTGATCCCGATGGCGATTCTTACGGTCAATATCGCAACGATGACTTCGACCAGTCTCAACCCGAAGTCAAGGACCGCGTGGTCATGGCGGTTCGAACGTTCCGTCACAGGGTCCCAAAACCCAAAGCTGGCGCGGTGTGTGGCACTGTCATACTTTGTTGTGGTATCCTAGAGCGCTAATGAGTCTCGTATACAGCTGCGGATCCTGAAGGTCCCCAAGTCTCTCAAGGTCATACCCGAGGAATACGACCCCGAGAACTTCCAGCCGAGCGCGTTTGACCTGGCCAACGCCAAGTCATCCAACCCCAAGAACGTTGCGCGAGTTCGAAGGGATCACGGAACTGGCGAGCTCAAGAGCAACACCAATATTTTTCGCTGGAGCGACGGGTCAGTGACGATTTCCATCGGCGACCAGCACTTTGAAATCGAGAGGTCGGCCCTGGCGTCCGCACCAGATAAACCATACAACGAGATCCAGGACGGGCATTACTACGCTGCCGCCGCCGAGCTCACTAGCAATCTGCTCATGACGGTTGGCCATATCACCGAGCAGTACAGCGTGCGATCGAGCAAGGGTGACGATGCGCTCTCAATTCTCGCCGAGAAGATGGCGCAGGCGAGCAAGACTGCTCACAGTGGTGAAATGATTATCCGGACTACTCGAGACCCCGAGCTTCAGAAGAAGCAGGCCGAGTTGGCCGAGAAGGAAAGACTCAAGGCACAGCGAAAACGCGAGAACGCGGCCGCCAAGATGGACGGCGGATATGGGCGCTCGGGTCGTGGCGGTGGACTGTCGATTGGTGATATTGAAGGTGGCCGTCGTGGCGCCGGCTCCTCTCGCAAGCGTGGTGCGGCTGGGTCCTCGAAGCGGAAGCATAGGGAAGAAGACTACGAGTCTGATGACGGTGCGGGTCGGCATCAGGGCTATGATCTCGATGACGGCTTCCTTGTTGCCAGCGATGTGGAAGAGATGGATAGCGGTGTCGAGGATGACGAGGAGGAGGAGCTGCTTGACGACGAGGAGGAGGCGCCGCGACGCAAGAGGCAGAGGACTCATGATCCAGAGGATGAAGATGCAGAGGGTAGCGAGGCCGAGATGGAGATGTCGGGGAGGGCTCGAAGACGCAACGTTATCGACGACGACGACGACTAGGTAGGGTAGACGTTGAGCGACGTCGGGTGAGGAACTGGAGTGGTAAGGGGCACTTTGAAGACGTAGTTACGGATGCCGAGTATCGTGATGATTTTTTTTTAATGGTTATACTCGGCCTTGTACACATTTGCTTTTCAAGTTGGGCGCAGAAATAAGGCAATTGAAAACAATAGATTATTATTACACCTAAGCTGCCCTGAGAGCGCGTTCCCGGGAGTGCGCAAGGTCGGAGGTAGAGGCTGTTTGGGTGGGTACCTACTTACCTACTAGGTACCTAGGTTGGTGATCTCATTGAGGAGGAGGGATCACATGCTTGGGTTTGATTAGCGTCAACGTTTGTTGAACTGGACGGCGCGCGCCGCGGTGGGGGGGGAGAGAAATGGAAGGGAAGCCTCCTAGACCCAACTCACCAACAACAATCTCTGGGACCAACTCCCTTGCAATCCGTCCCATCTCCTTTCCTTTCGTCCAATCTGCGCCCTCACCCTCACTCTCACAATCGCCTTCTTTCGCCAGCCTTGCATGTTGGCCCGGCGCATCCCCTACAATGACCTAGGACTGGATGCGCCCGCGGTCCCCCATTCCCGTCTACGTCGGCACCTGTTCGCACTAGGTAGATCGATGGTGCTTGTGATCGTCCCTCGGCAACAATCATGGGGGTAGTTGTGGCCGTCTGGGGTGTCGTTGTCGACGTGGCCAGCTTCTGGCAGAGGGTACAGTCTCCCTTCCTTACGGGTTTATTGTCTCTACTGCTCTTCCAGCTCTTCCTGACAATGCTGCAGAAGCTGCGGAGTTGGTATGCACGCAAGAGTCCCGTCGAGCTCTGGCTGGATCTCTTGCGTAACGCTGAGGCTTTCGAGGACTGGGAGGAGGCCGCGCTACATCTAGATAACCTACTCGGCCTTGATCTTTGGTACGATCACCTCGCCTCCTTCTCGCCTCCTTCTCGTCTCCCTCTCCCATCAATGAATGCATCGTGCTGACTCGCCATCAATAGGAGGAACAACCCTGCGTCCAAGTACTACGACTGGAGGCTCATCGCGGAACGACTCGACTCCCTCGCGAGCGCCCGCGAGGATGCCAACTTCCAACAACTCGTCAACCTCCTTCGATCTGGTCTTGTCAGGAACCTAGGAAACATCACATCGCCTAAACTCTACAACCGGTCATTCGCCGGTACCAAGTACCTCATCGATGAATACATCACACAGATCGCCGAGGCCGTGGAGGATATCCGCGCCCTCCCGACCAGCCCTTCTGCCAACCATGGCAATGGTGCGGCCCTCACGACACAGACGAAGCTCGACTGCATACACGACACGCGCCAGGCTTTCGGGAGAAGCACTCTCGTCCTCCAGGGCGGCGCAATATTCGGCATGTGCCATCTGGGTGTTGTAAAGGCCCTTTTCCTCCGGGGACTTCTCCCGCGCATCATAACTGGCACGGCCACCGGGGCCTTGATCGCCGCGCTCGTGGCAATTCACACTGAAGACGAGCTCCCTGCGGTGTTGAGCGGCGATGGGATCGACCTTTCGGCGTTCGCGACCAAGAGCGGGAGCGAGAGCAACCAGTCCACGACAAGCCAGTCGTTCCATTCAAGATGGGAAACGCTGATGCGTAGGATCCGCCGATTCTCTCGCGAAGGTTACTTCCTTGACGTGACCGTCCTCGAAGAATGTGTGAGAGCCAACGTGGGCGACTTGACGTTTGAGGAGGCCTACAACCGCAGCAAGAGGGTCTTGAACATCACGGTAGCAACAGAAGGCCAAGGAGGCGTCCCGACACTTCTCAATTATCTTACTGCCCCTAATGTGGTATGTTTGGGCCTCGTGTTTCTTTGGTCGCAGTGTTGTTGGATCACCGAGCTGACTGGAGGTAGCTGATCTGGACGGCGGCTGTGGCATCGAACGCGTCTTCGCCCTCGTTGTATGGCCACCGCAAGACGACGATGCTCTGTAAAGACGTCCATGGTAACATTATCCCATGGGCGCCGGCGAACACTATTGACTTCCGTCACTGGACGCACACTTCATACTCAGACCGCGACTCGCCCTTGCGGCGTATCGCCGAGTTGTTCAACGTGAATCACTTCATCGTTAGTCAGGCTCGACCGTACCTGATTCCCTTTATTCAATCCGATATGCACGGCCCGTCCCTCGCTGAGGCTCGGAGCAAAACGACGCAGGTGTCTGCATTCTTGGTCCGTATGGTTGGGTTGGAAATAAGACACCGCCTCCGCCAGCTCGACACACTCCGTCTCCTACCCGCGGGTATTCGGCGGTTCCTCGTCGACGAACAAGTCCCTGCGGCGTCGATGATGCTAGTGCCCGAAGTCACAGCCGGTGACTTTGTGAGGCTCCTCGAGACCCCTACACGTGAGACACTCAACTACTGGATCCTGAGGGGCGAGAGGAGTGTGTGGCCGGCGGTCGCAGCCCTGAGGATCCGTTGCGCGGTCGAGAACGAGCTGGACAGGTCGTATCAGGTCGTGAGGAAGTTCAAGGCCCCCGGACTTCGGCGAAAGGGGAGCATGGCGGCGTCGATGGAAGCGGACCGGAGGGAACGGAACGGCCCGTTTGTGACATCGGGCACGGATATTGATGCCAGTTGATGGAGGAGGGCAGCATTGAGACGCTGATAGGCGAGCTTCGGAAGGGATAACTAACTTGGGTATGGGATATGACCGGCGTACCCTTGTTCTGGATGAGACCTCAGGAGCGTTGGGGTTGTATATTGTTGGGAACGGATTCTTTGACGAGGCTGATACCTCGACTCAGGAGAGACATATGACATTGCCAAGCTGGTTGGATTGTCCTTGTGATCAAATTCATGCGATGCTGTTTCTCGATTAAGTTTCCATGCCGAGAGTACAAGTCCGGTTGACCTCGTCGTCTCTTGATTGTGCACATAGGACTCGAGCTGCCCAGCCTTTGGGTACCCATGGACGCCCGCCGCGGTGTTGGGCTCTACCCAGACTTGAGGAGAGGCACTTGTGATGCCCGTATTGGGGGCAGCAATGGCCCAAATGGAATGAACCGGAAGCTCAACTTGTCGGTGAGGAGGTCTACCTACATGTTGACTCTATCTGCGGCCATTGAAACCGTTCGTTTTCTTTGTCGATCGTCACTTAGGGTCCGCTCACATCGACGAAGACGACCGTTATTTGCCGGCTTGGATCCGACTGGCCGGGAATCGAGTTGCGAGATGGGGGGATACATTCCGGCTCCTCGGGAGGTGGTCTCGAGGCTTGACGTACCATTGTATGTAGGTAGTACAAGATGGATGATGGGAGTCGGACAGGCGACTCGGGTGGCGTCCCCTTGCTTCCTCCATGAATGCCGTTGCTTGTTACAGCGCTCTGGCCAGGCGTTCTGCCAAGCGGGGATCGAAGATGGACAAAGGTATTGGTCGAATCTGCAGGGTTTCGCAGCCAGCCACGGTCCAAAGAGGAAGAGGAGGAGGACTGAGGCGAGCTGAAAGTAGCTTACTGCATCTGCATACAAGCAAATAGACTGGTTTCATGTCTGGCATTTGGGGGTATGGGGTGACACCTGGGTCTGAGTTTTGAAAGTTGTCAGTAGTCCAATCATTGATGCCTTTCGTTTGAGTGCGATGCCATTCCACTGCATGCAAACCGACCGATGGATGGTTTGTACCACGTACTGCATGCGGTAACTAGTGACAGGTTGTAAGCTGTGGTGTTGGATGTGAGGATGGTATTGGCACTTGTGGCGATATCCAAGTAGGTAGAACGGAGGGTATGTGGCGGAGACAACCCCAGGTCTACGAGTTAACCTAGTACCTATGGGGTATGTATCCCAGGTGAGAGATCTAAGCTAGGTAGAGAGAACCTGGAGGAGGGACCTAAGCTAGCGGGGGGGGGGAGGGATCACGCCAAGTTGATGCACTTCGTGGTTGAATTGCCTCGGAGGTTGGGAAGAATCTTGTCTCACACTGTGGAGCGAAGACTTACACGTTTCATGGGATTGAAACTAGAAACAACACGATGAAACTAGGAGGTGAAAATTTCAACCTAGATACGAGATTTGACGTAGATGATGGGGTTTTTTTTTTCCGGAGCACTAAGTGCAGAGATTTGCAAGGTCTAGTGTGAGGGAGACACTCACTCCATGTAGCTTGGTGATTCCAACCAACACATGTCACATCTCTTTCAGGTACGAGCAAACGTGGATGTCTAAAGGGGAGGAATGTTGTTCTAGTCACACGCTCATACTGCCACGCTGTTCTCACCTCTCGTCCTGCGCATCTGCCACGTCCAACTTCCTCTGCTACCGGTACGCGGTGCATCCATGTCTTCTGCCACTGGGAGGCAACCCCCGGGACGTTTTCTCCTTTCCCCGGGCCGGCGCCCGGAGGAGGGAAAAACAGGTATGGGGGTACTGACCCATCAATATGAGGCTCAACTCAGGCCGGGTAGCCAATCAGCCCCTTGTCGTCCCCAAAGAGGCTGGTCAGCTGTGTGGCATGTGATGGATCCGGATCATAGGGCTTACAGTGAAGACTTGTTTACTTCTAGGCGAGTAGAGAGGAAAGAAAACTCCGATCACGGGAGATGTAATGGCGGGAGTTGCAGATTTGGCGACGCAAGGGGAGTCTGAATCTGAGACCACCACCCACAGCTCCAGTCACTGAGGGATCGACATACACACACCTCAGCAATAGCAGCTCGGGGGACTTGAACCTCGGATCTTTTGAAGCCAATGGCGTCTGTCTAACCAGTAGGTAGGTAGTACTCCCTCCGTACAGCTTTGCATTCAGGTCCAAGTTCCCACTGCTATCAACTAAGCTGGATGCTTTTCCTGAAAACGAGGCGAACTGTCTAGACAGGTGTTTGTTTGGACCCCGGTGCTTCTCGGGTTTGTTTCCTACCTACCTAATTATGCCGGAGCGAGTCAGGTGTCTCAGAGGACGAGGCTCTTACTGCATGAGTGGCATCATTCGGACGAGCTATAACCTATCTTACCTACCTTACCTACCTACTTAGTTAGGTACGAAGCAGGTAGGTAGTACATGTAGGTATTTTGGTGCTAGTCCCCTGCTGAGATTTCGTACTGTACACTCATGCATTGAGAGGCGCCCGACATACTTGACAACACAGCGGAGGGATTGCGACGCATGGGAATATTCCCTAGTTGGGGTTGGCGCTGCTTTTTCAACAATGATGATGGGCCATGATACCTGCCAGCTCACACATCAATCAACAAGATGTTGCGGTACTAGGTATATACCTGCCAAGGTACCTGATGCAACATCGGGGCTAGATTCCCCGGTGCGTGAGAAGGACTGGAGTATCGGAAAGAAGGAAGTGAGGGAGGGTGAGTACCTACGGAGTGGCATCCTCTCTTAGGGTGTAGGTAAGGTAGGTAGGTAGTCAGGTACGGTGTGCTGCTACCTTACTACTATAAAGCCCATCCTCAACCCATCCCGCATCTTCTCGTCTTTTTCCTTCCCATCACGGCCACCACCTGGACTCTTCAGCCGCAGGAATGAACACCGTCTACCACCCTTCTTACCGTTACTTGAACGTTGGCCAACTACCTAAACCGATATCATCGAGACTAGTGTGTTGTCTTCCATACGCTTGACATCTCTGTTCACCGTCATCCCCATCGGAATTCGCCGGAGACCGCACAAGCTCAACACTGGCCTTCTCGTAGTATACATCGTCATTCACCTACTATTTAACATCACGGCCTGCGATCAAGACAGACAGTTGTATTCATTCAGTCGACCTTGTTCACAGAACTTATCACTTTATACATACATTAACCATGGATCACGAATACACCGACCCTTCCCCCGCCTCCTCCATCCTCTTGGACGACCCTCGTATCAACCAGAACGGCTCCTCCCCAATGGCCATTGATGACTTACATGAGCACCTCTCGGTCCCCATCTCCGAGGCCTTTGTCAACCTGAACACTGCCATGGCGCCCCAGCATGACTTCCAAAAGGACCAGTGCATGATGAGCATGGACCAAGACATGATGGAAGGCGACGAAAGCTGGACCTTTGTCCCATCGACATCCCCCTCTGAGGAGACGTCCCGTCCGGCCTCCGAGTCCGAGACAGACTCCGTCCACAATCTTACCGCCGCCAACATGCTCCGCCACGAAGAGCTCACCGGCCTCCGCTCACCGCGGCTCCCCCCAAGCTCGCGTCCGAGCATCGCCAACCTCGAGTACGGACCCGGCCGGCCCAAGAAATCCAACACTCGCGCTTCGGACATGAGCCCTCCGCCTCTCACGGAGCCGTTCAGCCCCACCAGCACCGGCTTCGCCAGCCTCTTCGCCGTCGGAGCCTGGGCCGACATGGCAAGCCCGCCCGTCCTCTCCACCATCAGGATGCCGCCGCCGGACAATGTGCAGTCTACATGAGACGCCGAGGTTGCTGGATTGGGCGATACCGAGTGGACAAACCGACGCCGGGCGGTGACACGGCATGAGGGCTTCATGCTCATTTCCGTCGGTCTGTCGCAACTCGGTGCCGCGTTTCACCTGTAACATATCTGACCCTGTTGCAGCTCACACTTTCGTTTCGTTTTGACCGACTGCTGGCGTTGCGACCGACGGCCATCACTCTGCGATGCATTGATATGAAGTCTAGTTTTTGTTTTTTATTTTTTATTTTTCTCGATATCCGGCTTCTATTCCTGTCACTACTGCCAAACACCCGTATTTGCCTCTATTTACATTGTCATGTTCTTGTTATTGGCCTATGAAAAATGGTTCTGATGATTGACAAGGTCTTGGAAAAGGGTTCCCCCATATGAGAGGTTGGAGACTTGGGTAGATGGGAGATAAACAATCAATATACAAGCTATCATGACAATTCTCAAACATGTTTTGCATTACACGACATCAACCATCTCCGACCAAAGTCCACTTGACTCTGTGCTACCAAGACACCTTTGCGCCTTAAAATGATCGACGCTGCTGCCCATAAGCCCGCTCCCCCCCCCTCCCCCATCAATTCCCCC
>JABFFI010000160.1:70071-125654 GCA_013623725.1 Fusarium robinianum | reverse complement strand
AGCAGGGATGGGGGGAAGACCGGCTGGGTCGGGGATGGAGGAGAGAGAATCGGGGGGTTGTTTGGGGTCTGTCATGATGGATGATGAGGGTATCGAGAGGGTTGCCTAAAAGGAGTAAAGTAGAGCAACGTCGTCATTCATGGAGCAACGACGTCGCCGTTATATGAAAAGAACGAATCAAAGTCGAAAAAGAAAAAAAAGAAAAACTCGAAACGCAGCCGTTGAACACAAGAGAGGGTATGGGGTTGCAGATGGCGGCAAGTTGTGTAGCGTTGCATGTGAACGATGTGCGGGCTGAGATGGATGAAAGAAGAAGATCAAGGCACGGGAGTTGTTGGCGAGTGGCGAAGATCCTAATGGGAGCTACCTACTAACGCTCGGTACCTGCATAAGTGTTGAGAGGGGGGGTTACGTTGGGTGGGAGGTAGGATGTGGGTGGAAGGGGAAGGGTATGAAGTGGTGTACCCTGAGGGTTGGAGGTGCTGGTTGATGGATTTATGAGATTGTCGTGGGGGTTTGTCTGGTGTTGTTGTTGTGCATGTGTGTGGGAATGGGATGGTAGATTCCCTAGACGTTGGCTAAGGTGGGTGATATGGAGCTTCGGGCGGTTGAACGACAACAATGACGCATGGCGATCAATGGAGAGACAAAGCAAAGCCTTGGTGAGGACAGGGACCAGCTTGATTATACACTTCAATTGTCTCTCCAATTGCCTCTTCGATAACTTCTATAACCCGACAGGTAAATACTCGTGACAACAATATCTACCAGCATGCCTTCAAGACATATGTACACCTCCCACACCCTCCCCTCCCTCCTCCTTGTCAATGATAAAACCAATCGATATTCCGGTACTCCTATATGCGCCTGAATCCATCAACTGCTGCCCGAATGCGTCAAAGCAATGGGTGCTGAAATGACAGAAAAACTTGGGGACCAATTTGTGTAGGTAGGGAGGTTGTCATTATTCTCCTGCCTGGCTGCGATGGCACTCAATACCCAAAAATTGGTAGCCAAGGCATGATTGTCCAACCTGTTCTAATATTCAAGTCGGTATGGCCGTCTGCCCCTGAACTGACTGCCCTGATGCCGCGGATGTCGTCCGTCTCGAAAGCGCCATTATTCCGAAATCGTCTCGAGCTGTGGGTTGATGTTCTGCCCATTCGTCCAACACCATGGCCCAATTACACAAACATCTCGCATGGTCATGATGCAGCTAGGACGATGCCATCATTGGGGTATTCTCATGATCGAGATGGGAGAACGTTGCGGACATACTCCCTGGCGAGCTTCAGAGCAGCCCTGACCAAGTCTTCCAACCGACGGTCTTTGCGCTTGCGCATCCACAAGAGCACAATGGTCAGGATGATGAGGTCGGCGACGAGGTGCTTCATGACCAGCCATGCCAACCAGTTCACCCACGCCGTGAGGCTTCGCTCCTTCTTGGCCCGCCACTCGCGGCCTGTCGTGATCTGTTCTCGCAGTGCTGCCACCTCAGCCGACATGGTCGTCAAGGCGCGCTCCACCTTGCGCTGCCACCGGCTGCCGCGACGGCTTGGGTCCTCTTCCATCTCATCCTCGAGATCCATCTGGCGTTGGGATTGTCGCTCGGCCTCGTCGTGTTCGCTCATGGGACTGATGAACTTCATGGGGCCCTCGACGTCGCTCGGGGATTCGTAGGGCTGCGACGCGCCGGTGGAGCGGTTCGCCTGGGGCGATGATAGGGTCGAGCTGGGGCTGATATGTTTGATTTGGTTCCAGACAAATTCGAGTTCGGCGACGAGTTCTTTGGCGTCCCTGGGAGAAAGAGAAAAAAGGGGAAGGATGTCAGTCAATCTGGCCGCATCCTCGAACCTCTGGAAGAAGCAGCGCTTACGGTGTTGTCGCATGATGATGCATCGTGTCTATCAGGGCCTCGACATATCTCCTCTTGGACTCGGTCCGGCTCAGGCCCCTTTGAAGATTCCACGCATCCCACTTGTCCTTTTCGCGTTGGAGGTCATCGGGAGGGATTCCCGAGGCGGCTGTAGGGCGCTCCATGACGCCATCCACGTCGCCCTCCATAGCCTGTTTGTAGAGTCCATAGAGACGGAGGCGATCGTTGGGGGGTGGTCGAGACGCGCCCGTCTTGGGTATCTTTTTCACGGTGTTGAGGGCGTGTACAAACACGCGATCTAAGCAATCACCACCAAGTCAGCGGATGCCCCCATCACGAGATGGGCGTCAATTCCCCAGATTTTCGCGGGAAACGGAAATAGCGTGTGACGTACCCACCGAATCCGCCATCTTGTGTGTGTGCGATTATGTGGTTGTTTGGTATAATGGAGGAGCGCCACGCAGCTCGCCGGCAGCGGGCGATATAGGAGGTCAGGTTCAGGTTGTGGCGAGACAGTTGAGATCTGGTTGTTGGTTGATCGGATGTTGAGCCGTCCAGTCCGAACCGCGGCTTGCCTGGCCGAGAGATACGTAAATGGAACCCCACTGGAAGCTGTTATAGGGACCGGGAGCTGGGGTACCTGAGAGAGACGGGACGGGAAGAGAATGGGAATAGCAGTACGGAGTACGGTAGTAGTAGAAGAAGAAGAAACAACAACAGCAATTATGTGAGGCAATGTCTTATCTCGTACGCCTGGCCGTAAGACTCTCAAACTCCATGCCGTTCTAAAGCAACAAATTAGAAGCACAGGGACCGAGCAAGTTTGAGAGGAGGGGGGGGAAAAATGAAGGAGACGCCAGGTGGGTGTCTGATGGATGGAGATGATGGGATGCGCGCTGAATTGCGGAGGCCGTTTATCGGCAAATAGGTAGCTTTTAGACCTCGGCGCCGGCGCACGACTCGGGTTCAGCTTCCAGGGGGGTGGGAAGGGGGAGGGTAGGTCGCGTCCCACCACCACGGGCATCCCTTCCCCCCCCCATTAAAGATCGCCATCCCAGTGCCAGGCTGGAACTGCCATGCTGGGAATAAATTACCCACTGCCTCCTCCCCCGCGTCTTGGATCGCGTCCACGGACCGAGACACGTGAAGACAAAGAAAGGAAATAGGTAGGTACATACCTGCACGCACGCTAGGGAGTTGACCAAACCCCTGTGTGCGCTTTAAATTGCATTATTACGGGTGGACAATGCTATGTGGTGTTTGGTGTTTCGGGCATTGCTCGGGGTCTGGATGTCAGCTTGTGATTTAGGTTGTGCATGAGCGTGTAGCACTAATTGGAGGTGCTTCAGTGTGCGCCGCCCATAGGTCATTGTCTTGATAGGTACGGAGTAGGTGGTGATAGGTAGGTAGGTGGAGGAGTGCGCCCTGCTCGGTATCTTGCCCGCCTACTCCGGAGACTCTGAAGTCATACCTTTCTCCTGGGCAGGCCGTCAATGCCACTGGTTTGTTTATAGCTTAGAGCGGCTTTGCGTTATTGACATGCAGTATTTAATTTTGGGATTAACAATCGGCAGAGGCACGCAGTATAGGTGCCTAGTTTCATCCTCAACTTGGAATCTGTCCATCGGTCCTTCTGGGTATCATATCATTTTGGTCCCTGTTTACCTACACACGCCAATTGTCGCCTCTTTCAACACTGCAAATCTCACTCAAAGGCTGCCGCCGCTTGCCCTTCTGTCCCCTCGGCCACCTTCTGAGCCTCCATAAACGCCCTCTTCTTGTCCCCAAATAGCTTCATCAGTTTCTTGTTCTGTAGCGCATTCGTGGCTGCTTTCTGGCCTGCCTCTTTCTTCTTAAGTGCAGTGCCAAAGCCGAGACACTTGTTCGTTTCTCCCCACCCGTCCAGATAGACGCCGACAGTAAATAGAGGCAGGCCGAGGTTCTTGTCCTTCTTCTGACAGGGCATGTCCTCGTATCGGAGCCGGATGCCTTTGGCAACGAGAGTTTGGGCCAGCTGTTCCTTCGGTAGAGACTCCTTTTTTCCTGTAGATGGCCCGGCTTCCTCCCCCTCCCCTTCTTGTTCCGCTTTTTGGCGAGTAGCTTCTTGATCCTTTTCCGCTTTCTTGATCTGGTCCCGGATTGATCGCCCCCAGAGCGCCTTGAGCCATGCAGCGGCCGTGTTCCATCCATTTCTGTCATCTGAGAGTACGACCGCTCCGACATATGCCTCAAAAAAGTCGCCCTGGATCTTAACTGAATCCTTGCTCTTGGGCATCGTCTGCATCGTCTGTTTAAGCTCGGCGGGGACCCGAGCCCGCTCCTCCAAGTGGTAGGAGCGGAAGTATTCTGCCAGTGTTGTATTGCGCACCAACTGCTCTCGTAGTTGAGAAGATCGTCCTGCTGGGAGGTGCCAAAACGTCCGCCAAATGAGGTTTGTAGCAATCATCTCAATGGCGGCGTCACCATACCACTCGAGTGCTTCATAATTGTTGTGCTGATCGATTCCTGGGTGAGCAAAGACGGCGGCCTCCAACTTGGGATCACGGATCTTTGGCAGAGGCGGCAACTCCACGGCGATGTCGGACGATGACCAGGGTATTTTGGAGCAGTCCTGAAGAGGGAACTTCGGCCTTTCTTCTGCGCCAGGTGAGCGGTGCTGACGCTTCTTCTGGTGCTGGCCCTCATCCGTGCCGGGGTTTGGACGTTTCGGCATTGTAGAAATGTAAGAAATGAAAACTGTGCTGGGGGCGGAACCACAAAAAGATTTGAGAGAAAGGATTTTAGTATGTCGACATAAAAAATGCATTACTTCGTGTGTTGTCGAATGCCAAATCGAACAAGGCACCCGAGATTTCTCAGCCTGGATGGGATGTATTGATGAAGCTCATGCAGGCAGTAGGCCAATCGCTGAGTGTCCGTCTCTTGAGCCGCCCAAGCGCGAGGCGCGCTTCCGCGTGCGGACCCATAGCAACAGACCGACGAACCAATCAGAATTATTTTACCCGACGTCGGCTCAGGTGCATCTTCACTTCGAACCGACGTCGAAAAAGTTGGCAGTTGTACCCTTCGTGCCAGTAATGCCAAAATGAGTGTCCCACGAGCGCGAATAGTGGATTTGATGAAGGTAAGAAAGGCTCCAAATGCGTTTAGGAGACTATTGCTAACCCTTCGAAGGCGCAATGCCAGCTCTTTGCGACAACCTTCAACCCCGAAGGTGCCCGCATCGGCGGTAAGATCCTACGACAGCGCCTGAAAGGCCCAGCTGTGGCCGCCTATTACCCGCGAAAGACAGCGACGATCAAGGACCTGAAGCGCGAGTTCGGACCGGTCCTGGCGACTTGGGATGAGGCAGAGGAGGATCGATTTGAGTACATTGAGGAGTAAGCGCAGACTTGGACGGGAGGTGTTTTGGCTGTACACGCACACTAACGGCTCGACTTTAGACTCAAGCTCCGTGGAAAGAGCGCACCCAAGAAGAAGAGAGGACCCCCTGGTATGTTCAATGCCTTGATCGGCGAATGCCAATGGCTAACAGATTTACAGCTCCTACGGGCAAGAAACGATAAACGACTCCAGACCGACGATCCTACTGCTCACACACGCGATCATACTCTCAATGGCGCCCCTTGGATACGATATGATGCGAGAGCTGAGCTCTGATTCCCCAAAGAGTGGGAATGGGGACGAGGAGGAGGCCTGGAAAGCCACGAAAAGGGGATGTGACTTTCCGTCAAAGTATGTAAAACTACATGTATCATATTGAGCATTTCGCTCTAGATGAGATGATTATGGGACGCATTTTCTTCACATGGGATTGCTTCTGCATCAATCATGGAAGTGCCTGATGTGCAAGCGAAGAAAGGGATTTTCGAGACAAAGGCATTGGTAGTGCTGTGGCCCCCCTCGCCTTGGAATCTCATCCCCTACAGGACCCCTTACAATTATTCATTAGCCGTAAAGACTTGAATGGAATACTGTTGCCTCTATAGACAGGACGCGGTGAGTCTAGGTCCTCACTTCTCCAAGCATGTACTATTTTTCTAACCGAAGAGTCGACTTGCCCAGTTGCTTCACTTTGTTCTTCGCTCTTCTCCTCCTTGTCTACACAGGCATCCTCTTTCCGCTGGTTACTTCGCCAGGCAGGTTAACTTGCCATTCATACCTATGGTGTTACCTGCGTCGACTCGGAATTCCATACGTACCTAGCTTCAACCGGCTGGACTAGCCCCTGACCTTTGATCACGACCTTTTTACCCAAGAGTGCCTGGGCAATATTCTCGACTCCTTCTACCGACACCAAGGAAACCGTCTTCACGCCCAAGTAGATACCTTCCGGCCAGGCGACGTCATCGAAAAGGTTAGGCAAATTCTCACCAATAGGTAGACGCAAATTCGCAAGCTGCAACCCAGGCAACTGCAGAACAAACGCTGCTTCTACCTACCTGCCTCTAATTGCCCCGTTGCTCCTAGCCTCTAGCAGTTCAGTAAATGTTCCTAGAGGTAGGGACTGTTCCTGTTGGGTTCCTTCTGCACGTCCTGCGCTCCTGCCGTGTGCCGTTTTTTCCCCCCGACTTCCCTTTGGACCTGCCTGCCTGTTGCGTCAGTGAATCACCTACTAGACGCAACCTTCACTCTTCTTCTCTTCTCCTCCAACCTTTCACCTCAAAATTTCCTCTCTCCTTTCCCACAACACTTCCTTGGTTCTCACCCACGCCGCATTCACACACATCGTCTCTCACTTGATTTGTCGATCACTCTGCGTCAACTCTCCGATCTAATTATCTCCTCTTCCTGTCGCTGTCGCCCGTGGCTGGTATCCACTCCCTCACGGCCTCGACTCGACTCATCGGTCGTTGGACTATGCCGCTGTCCGAGGCCTCTGCGTCCCCTTCCCAGAGGGCCGTTTCCAACCCTGCTGCCCTTCTTCAGGGCGAAAACCCAAAGAAGCCCGGCGGACCACCGTCCCCGAACGACTCGAGCATCGTATGTGACCCGGCCAAACTTCTCCTTTGCCTTGACTTTGATAAAACGATCACTTTCCCCGACTCCTTGGGTGCATGAATACCTTGCCTCTGCCCAGTTCACCCGAGAAAAACATACTGATGAGAAAGCAGCAGGAAACTGGCCTCTGCACTGTCATGAAGAAACACGTAACAACCTTGAACACCTCGAAGCTAGCCAACCCAAGTGTTCCAAAGGTTGATCTACCCCCGCCCTCATTATTAGGCGATAGGTTTACTGATCGTGATAGAAGATGAAGATCAGTCACGATTCCTCGAGTGGCGAAGATTCTTACCCAATGGACAAGCTGCTTGCCAAGCTCTCAGAGCAGCAAGCCGTCTTGACTCAACAGAACGAGGCACTCAAGTCAGCCAACGATGACAACGGATATCCAAGAGCCTTGGATCATGCCTCTTCAAGCAACTCGCTTCCAATCACTCCGGCCACCGACGCTTTCCCAAGCACCGCCCCAACTACCCGTCCGGCCAGTGCCACGCTTGAGGATACTCGCCCCGATAATGATGAAGTACTTCGCCTCAAGTTGCAGCTAGCCCAAGCTCAGAATGAAATTTCCAAGCTCGACCAGGAGTTAGCTCAAACCCGTTCCGTGAAGCCGGACCCCGAGGTCCCTTCCTTTGGTTTTCGAAATATTACCCAAACCTCGCGTGAGGGCACCTGGAGCTCGCCAGAGGATGCTCATTCAGACACAAGCGACCCTGTGTCCACCAGCGCCTTTCCCCGCCCTCGAGGTATTTGGGGGAACCCCAAGCCCCCCTTCGCCAACAACACACCTCAGCCTCCAGTGGTCGAGCCATCTCCGGCCAGCTGGCTCGGGGGCCGTGGTCTCAACCAAGGCTATACTGATCCTCCTGGAATCCCCTATCCTCTTCTGGATGGGTACCGTAGTGACCGTCTGACGCCCGACCCAGAAGCCTTGCGTTCTAACCCTGGTCGTCGCGGCAATCGCTTCGAAAGCCGATTCAACTCGCCTCAGCCTTTTGGGAACGCCTACGGAGGAGGATTCAATCCTCCTGTTCCCCAGTCTGACTACATGGCTAGCCCTCTGCCTGGTGGGCATATGAACGTCTCTCAAGGCCTGGGGCCGATGGGCATGAACATGTACCATCCGCCTTACCAACCCCAGCCGATTGGGACCCCTCTGTCTCCCCATGCGTCCGAGTTTACCTCGAAGGCTGGCTGGAAGAACGAGGTGGGCAGGCTTGCCGGGTCGTTCTTCGAAATGGCACTAACGGAGGAACAGGGCGCTCCATCCGAGGGTCAAACCTACCTGCCCCCGACCGAGCCGCTCAACTACCGCCGTCTGCTTGACCGCAATGTCAACTGTAACTGGAAGTACATTGTTGACAAGATCGTCTGCAACAACGATCAACAGGCGTCTATTTTCCTCCAGCAGAAGCTCAAGGTGGGCACTCCGGAACAAAAGTATGAGATCGTTGAAGCCATAGTGGCCCAGGCGTACCCTCTAATGGTCAACCGCTTTGGCAACTTTCTTGTGCAGCGATGCTTCGAGCATGGCACGCCCGAGCAAGTCATCAAGATTGCCGAGGCCATTCGCGGAAACACGCTCAACCTCTCGATGGACCCATTCGGATGCCATGTCGTCCAGAAGGCGTTCGATTCGGTCCCCGAGGATTACAAGGCCATCATGGTCCACGAGCTCTTGCGCCGAATTCCCGAAACTGTCATTCACCGTTACGCCTGCCATGTCTGGCAGAAGCTCTTCGAGCTCCGCTGGACTGAGTCTCCGCCACAGATTATGAAGTACGTCAACGAGGCCCTCAGAGGTATGTGGCATGAAGTGGCCCTCGGCGAGACTGGCAGCCTTGTTGTTCAGAATATTTTTGAGAACTGTTTGGAAGAGGATAAGGTATGATATATCCTTCGTAGTTTCTGACTGAGTTTGCTCACCCTTTTTTTCCCCAGCGCCCCTGCATTGAGGAGGTCCTCGCAAACATTGACATTGTCGCCCACGGCCAGTTTGGCAACTGGTGCATCCAGCACATCTGCGAACATGGCTCTCCTCCGGACCGCAGCCGAGCGATAGACCACGTCATCCGCTACGCGGCTGAGTACAGTACCGACCAATTTGCATCGAAGGTGGTTGAGAAGTGTCTCAAGATTGGAGGCACTGAATTTCTTGGACGCTACCTCGACCGTGTCTGCGAAGGTCGCCGCGACCGCACTCGAATCCCCCTTATCGACATCGCGAGCGACCAATATGGCAACTATCTCATCCAATGGATTCTGAACAACGCTTCCCCACAGCATCGCGAGATCGTCGCTGCTCATATTCGGAAGCACATGGTATCTCTGAGAGGGTCCAAATTCGGCTCTCGAGTTGGCATGCTCTGCACCAACCACGCAGTCACCACCCGTCCCGGTCCCGGCGTCGGTCCAGGAATGAGCGGGCGTATGGTTCCAGGGCCACGCTACGGTCCCGGCTACCGTTGAGCATTCAAGGCCAACCAGCCGATGGCATGGGTTCATTCCCTCAATGAGCCCTTGACCGGAAAAAAACGGCGAGCACATCTCTCGATCCTTGTCTGTGTATTCTTTGTCGCCACGTCGGGGACCCCCTATCTGAACTTACCAAAGGTTTCACTCGTCAAGATCACACAAAGCAAACCAGAATTTGTCGACCTTTCTTAGAAACATCTTCCCACACAAGTAATTTACAGATCACACGTCATCCTACGCTCAGCGGGCTACTGCTTGCCTGGGTGCATTGGACACATTATGGTTATGGATTTTGCAATATGGAGGAGACGGTAGATGCTAATCACTACAACAGCCCCCGTTGCGGAGGCGCAGTTTGCATCTCACCACCCATGAAGCTTCATCTCGCAGATCAGGAGGGGGGTCTCCTCTTGGGGGGTGCCAGGACCATTTCATCAGTCAGTCAGCCAGCAAGTGTCAGTGGTGGCGATCTAGGGGGGCACTTTGGAGCACAGAATGAGTTCAGATTGACAGTGTGTATGTTGTTTTCGATGACGAAGCAGGGGCCAGTACCCGAGGAATGAGTTGTTTTTGTTACCTAGTTACCCAACACCCTTACTTAATACACGTGTTGCTTCTCTTAGTCCCAGAGCCATGCATCGCCTTTGGTAGCATTCGTACTATTGTCTCGTACCTGTCTTTGCCTGACCGCCTCTGTTCGCGGCCCAGTAAATAGTATGCAACTGACATGGTGAAAATCGCAGCGCCGCCACCCAACTGAAGATCTCTCAACGCCATGTATGTTATCCAACGCGAACAAGAAAGACATATCCACCGAGCTCTTGTAGCTCCAGGTCCAAATCAGGCAACCTCGGTTGTAGATGAAGTTTGGGCACTATCATCAACGGGGGGGAAGTCAGTGTCTAAAGCCCTGGGAAGATCGGGGAGAGTTGGAGCATCAGCTGCGGCATGCTTTTCCCACGGCTTCCTCGGGACAGCTCTCGTTCCTACCGGCTTAACGGACTGAAGTATGTTAATACGCACTACTTCTCGGTGGTCCCAGAACGAGTTGATTGCTTACAGGATCGCGGACAACGGTGTTGGGTATATGTCGAATCCCTGGTACAGGCTTGCCCTCCTGCAACAGCTTAAGCATTTCTGCGAAGCCCATGGGGTAGTTAGGCTGGTCTTCAGCACCGGGCTGTGAGGCGGCGGCCTTGCGGTCCACGTAGAGGTCAGCTTTGGGGGCGGCCCTTTGCCAGTCTAGGGCAGGCGATGAGAAGGATGACGTGGCGGCCTGGTCCCGGCGGTGGTACTCCTCGGGAAGGACGTCTGGCGGCTGGTAGTCCGGGTTGCGGGCGAGCCAGGCTTTGTAGGCGCTGAAGTCAATAGTGACGCCGACGCGTTGGGCGTAGTAGAAGGTGCGGGCGTGGACGGCCATGTCTGCGAGGGAGGCGAGGGGGTTTTGCTGTGAGGGTTCGCCGAGGATGGCGTAGAGGCCGGACTGGTTGGTGGGTGAGCGATGCTCCAAGGTGAGTGTTACATGGGAAAGGGGGGCGAGTGTACCATGAACATCTTGTCCTTCTTCCAGGGATATGTGTCAAAGGCACTGAAGACGGCATCGTCATCCTTGAGAGCGCGGATGCGGTCTGCGCCAGTGAGGGAATGTTGTTGATGCTCCATGTCGCCGACGCTGAGCTCGCCCCGTTCTCAATACTAGGGGGGATTTAAGGGTATCTAAAGGAGAGCGCAGAATGAGTTGTCTATGGTAGTAAATCGCCCAAGATTACATGAATAGTTGTTTGTTTGTTTGTTTTTCTTTGCAATCATGTAGGGACGAAGGCACTGGGGCGCGAAGTGGCGTCTGCCGAGAATCCGGGGATGGGACGGAGGAGACTTGATCCCGGTACGGACTCACGTGCGGGGCGGGATACTTTGTTTATCATTTGAAAGGGAAGGAGAGCTACCTAGGGAGTTCGGTATCCGGACTTTCGGGATCGTCAGGTTGATTATCTAAGCCAAGGTAATTCACGGGATGGCTTTATTGTGAGCTTTTTTTGGGCAGATTTCTTAAAAAATAAGGTATGCTGTTGCTGGACGTTGTAGGTAATGCTCCAGGTATTAGGTACTGATTTCTAGTTTCCACCTTGGCCCAAGCTCTAGGTAGGTAGTTGACGACATGCCCGACTTACTAAAAAACAGGGGGTACTATGCAATGCTGCGGAGTTGACTCTAACCTACCAGTTCATCATTATGGATTTTACACTCAATACCCAGTTTAGCTAATGTCCCCCAGGTCGTGTCAACGGTGATAGGGAACTTGAGGAGCCTCCTGGTAGCGACTGGTCAGGTACCCAAGTCTCTGGGTCATGGAACTGTCCATGGGCACATGCCATTTCCCTGTGACCCACCACAATGATCTACAGAGGATCATGTACCTGCTCCGTACTTTATCAATGCTCTTATTCTGACATTCATGTCCTATCAAAATCAAACGCACACTCATCACCGCCCTCAGCAATCGTCGACGGCCGAGTGAATTTGAAGCCATGCCTCTTCGGATCGATGCAATCATACCAAGCCCTATCAAATGTACAGAAACTCGGCCCAATCTCCCGGGCATCGAGTTTCTGGAGCGTATTCATGTACCAACAGTCATGGACTCTGATGTGATAAGATCCAGGCTCGTCCCGGACCCGTTCGATTTTGAAATCCGGAGCAATGTAGAAATCCTGCTCTTTCTCCTTCGATTGACCGACCACGCTCGCAAAGGCATCCGGGGAAGAATCAAAGTCCGCACGGATGAAGTCTGACGCGGGCTGCATAGTTCGCTGGATGGCGTCTTCGAGGAGGTGACGGATCTGTGGTGCGGACAAGCCCTTCGTTTTGAGGATACGATATGCCGCCACCATGTACGCTACGAATTCGATGTTGATGGTGCGTGCCATGGGATCAGAGGGGCCAGAGAGTTGGTTTTGTATTGATTTGGCTTCCTCTGTTACCGTGCGGATGTCATCCGGCGAGAGGCTTCCCATATTTGCGTGCTTGCTGGATTCAAAGAGAGATGAGAGGAAGCCTGCGGAAAAGGAGTAGTTTTCCTCGTATTCAGCATTGTCATCGGGTCGGTTTGTAGACAATCTTGTAGAAGACTGGTAACGTCGAACATGCCCAGAGAAGGAAACTTGGAGGTGAGAACTGGGACGGATTGGACCTCGCCAGCTCCTTGTGAATCGAGCAAGGGCATATGGTCGGCTTCTTCTTACTGCTGTGGTACAGAGAGGATTTGCCCAGTTGCTGACAAATCTATACATTGTGAAAAATGACAATGGCGGAGAAAGAGATCGTGGGGCTGAATTGAACAGGTATATGGTGCTGATTGTCATGGAAATCAGGATGTGCCGGGAGCTGATGAGATTCAAGCTTGGCAACCTCCGTATTTACTCGGGTTGAGATGGTGCCTCTCAACCCAGCTTCGCCCAGCTTACTCAGCAGACCATGGTTGGAGTGATCCGAGTACCTATTCCTATTGCTTTGCAGTTTCCTTACATCTCAAACAATATATTCCAGTCCAGCAAATTGGGCGAATGAGCGTCATGGTGTTTGCTTAAGTCTTCCAGCTCAAGATGAAAAAAAAGAAAGGACAAAGAAATCAACAAAAAGGAATCGAAAGAAACATAGCATTATAACATGAGAAAATAAGTTGACAATATATAGTGTCATTTTCTTATCGGATTGTCCCGTTCCTGCCTGGTTCATTCAGCCAAGGTGTCATTTGTTAGCGAAAGCCGCTTGCTGTCAACCTCGGTGCTGCAGGCCAGGATAGGTATTTCGTCAGGGAAACTCCTTACTCCAAGAGCGAAACACCGTATACTATTATCTACTGGGAAGCATTGATCGACCAGAAAATCTCGAAACCACCCACTGCAGAAACGATAGACATTCTCAATAGGTGTACCTGCCCGGATAGTACCAAGTACCTTAATTGTAATAACTTGGGAAGGCGCTGGGTCGGCGGGCCCGCCATGGTCAGCAAAGCTCACCTGACTCGCGCGATTGGCCTAGCTCTCTTGACAACCTCGCCTCCACCAAAGACGACCACCACTCGGACCCCCAGAGCATTGCTAGTTATCACCGTCTTCCTCGCCCTGGTATCTTTTGCCGACCTCGCTCCATAAGTCATCGCTTGTTATTTCCTTTCGGTCTCCACCTTACGGCCTCCTCACCTTCTTCTGTCCCCTGGGTCTCGGTGTCTTAGTCCCACCGTCCCCAGGCCCTTCACCGTTGCCCCAGATGAATCGAGTCGCTGTTCGATCCCTTCGGACGACAACCCTCTCTACCGTCCGAGCCCTCTGCCGTACGCCGCGCCGCGGCTTCTCCGTTTCCTCGCTCTCCCTCGCTCAAGCCAGGGCCACCGCCAGAGCCCACGCCCGTCGCACCCTCCCGGGTCCCGAGCCGTTGAGATCCTCCATGTACTTTCGCCGACTACCCGTCGCGCTGGTATCCAGTCTTGTCGTCGGATACGGTGCCTGGTACTCCCTCAACAGCTCTAACAGTGCACCCAGTCCGGCGGCCGTCTCCAGGAGCAGCCTCACTTCCACCCAGACCGCTGATGTCCTCCCCACCCGGACCGTCCTCGTAGTCGGCGCCGACGAGCTCAGACAAGGCACCATCGTTGGCGAAGGCCCCGTATCCAAGGCGACAAGCGACGACGGCCGACGCATCGTCGAGATGCTTACCCCAGAGCAGGCTACCCAGAAGCTGCGCCGCCTCGAGCAGTCCTTCTCTGTCAACCGAGGCCAGGGCGTCACCCGTTATGACGTGGTCCAGTTGCCCAGCAACGACCCTATTGAGGACGACCATGCCGAGAAGATTGTTGAGGTTCCCAGCCGGTCCGCGAGTGCTGATACTGACAACAGTGACTGGATGTTTTGGGGCGTGTTTGATGGCCACTCGTAGGCGCCAATGAAAGAGAGCAGCATAAGGCAGTGCGCTGACCATATCACAGGGGATGGACCACCTCTGCTACCCTGAGGGAGAGCCTCATCAACTACGTTGCGCGCGAGCTCAATGACACCTACAAGAAGGCCTCGGGCGGTTTGCCTTCCGAAGACGCTATCAACCTGGCCATCAAGACCGGCTTCAAAAGTCTAGACAACGAGATCGTTCACAAGAGTGTCGAGAAGGTGTTCAAGGCCAGTTCCAAGACGGTTGCCGCCGAGCTACTGCAGCCCGCGCTGTCCGGATCTTGCGCTTTGCTTTCATTCTATGACAGCCGGAGCAACCTCCTCCGAGTTGCTTGTACTGGTGACTCGCGTGCTGTCCTCGGGCGTCGCTCGGAGAGCGGAAAGTGGACTGCCACCGCCCTCTCAGACGACCAGACTGGCAGCAACCCACAAGAAGCCGATCGTATGCGCAAGGAGCACCCTGGTGAAGATTACGTTATCCGCAATGGTCGTGTCCTGGGTGGCCTCGAGCCGACTCGCGCGTTTGGTGATGCTGTCTACAAGTGGAGCCGAGACGTTGGCTGGAAGTTGCGAGAGAACTTCTTTGGTCGCAGCCCATCACCATTGCTCAAGACTCCTCCCTATGTAACTGCCGAGCCCGTTGTCACTACGACCAAGGTCAACCCTGAGAAGGGCGATTTCCTCGTTCTTGCCACCGATGGCCTCTGGGAGATGTTGACGAATGAAGAAGTTGTTGGACTTGTTGGCAAGTGGATAGAGACGCAGGCAAAGGCTTCCTCCAGCTCGCAGTTTGACTCGGCGTGGTCCAAGATCTTTGGGTCCTCCAAGATGCCTCTACCTGTTGAGCAGAGCAAGGTCGCAGGTCCTGATGGAAATAAGACTCCCATCCGACTTGCGCAATGGGGCATCGACCCTGACGCCAAGGACCGCTTCTTGGTGAAGGACAACAATGTGGCGACGCATCTCGTCCGAAACGCACTTGGTGGCACCAACGACGAGCAGGTCTGCGCGCTGCTCACTCTGCCCTCTCCCTTCTCGAGGCGATACCGGTAAGCCAGGTTGCATATTGTCCTTCATCCAACTGTCACTAACTAAGACTTTCTTTCGCAGCGATGATCTGACAGTTCAGGTCATCTTCTTCGGCCACGGTGAGAAGACTGGCGAGGTGACCATCAACCTAGACGCGACCGCTGGCGAGGGCATCCGACCGAAGCTGTAGCGTTCGATGTTGGAGAAAACGATGTTTCCTGCCGTCCCTTTCTCGGTATCAGAAAGAACGGCATAGACGATTGTTCGCCGTCTTGGAGTTTCGAGGCGTTGTAAGGATTCACTCCCGGGAGCGCGGCTCTATTGGGTTTTTGCTTGCTTTTCTTTTTCTTCTTCTTTTGGAATAAGACTAGAAGGGTGCTTGTGTGCAGAGACGATGTATTATGTATACCAGCGTTAGAGCGGGTGTAGAGATCAGGCCTCTGGTCAGCGGTCGGAATTAGTTGAACTAGAACTTTGAGAATCGTCATAGAGCCAGGGCAACTCGTTATCTCTTTTATCGTGTTCTCCCAGCCCACAGGAGCTCTCGATTATGATATAGCGGCAATATTGTATTAATGCTTAAGCCCAATGCAAGGTCTAAGTTGCACTTGTTGCTTCTTAGTTGTCAAGTTTATGCTGTCTGCCGATGTGGCAGATATCTAATAATGCTTCTTCAAAAAGAAAAACTCCAGCCGAAAATAAGGCTTCCAACAACGCCATGTGTGATAACTAACTTGCAAGTAATGATCCAGACTGGTGAATATACATCCAAATCGAGAGATCTAGACATCGTTTTTGGGCCAGAGGAGTGTCTTCTCCTTTAAACCCCACAGCATTTTCACAAACACGCCGGTCCACACCATGATGATACCGATCGTCATGACACAGGCGAAGACGTGAAGACCGTCGTTTTCGAAAATATTGCCCATGACGCCCGTTGCCGTGACCTAGACGCTGTGAGTGACCACCACAACATGGGGCAGATGGGGGAAACCAACGAGAGCCGTATTCGGGAAGACAAAGGACCACCAGGTCATCTGGAATGGCATGCTACTGCCAGGACGGGCGTACTTCCACAGCGAACCGACACATACGAGGAAGAACCACATGGCGAGACCCCAGAGCCAGAGACCGACGAGCACGCTGATTACTTTGATGATGGATGCGGCGTGCGGGATGTCTAGGAAGGTGGACGGCATAATTATTTCGGCTTGGTTGCCGAGCTGGGCTGGTGGAAGGGTTAGATGAGGTTAGAGATGATAGGTATGACTAGATGAGTGAGGTGACTTGCCTATTCCAGCGGCGGTGAAACCATACGGACCAATGGACATGAACTAGGGGGTGTTAACTGGGTGAGATGAGAACAGACAGTGAGAGACTCACAATGCCGGGTCTTTGTGTGTCCCGTGGGAGCTTCTGTGTCATAAGGCGGTATATAAAAGCTGCGGAGATCATAAAAGCAATGAGACAACCCGTCCCCTGAAGCGTGGCCGCGCCGAGTGCCATGGCAGTAGGATTGATGGAGAGGCTACGACCGGTTGACTGAGCGGAAGCGATAAGATTCGCTGCGAAAGGCGCGTTGAGTAGGAGTGGGTAGGCAGGGAAGACCCAAGTGGGAGTCATGGTGTGGGCAGGGAAGACGCTGCCGGATGGGTTGTCAATATGCTGGTGCTGAGGATGGCGATGTCATGGGGAGGACAAGTGGTGGTGACGGGCACATACAGCGTGGACCAGAGGATGAGATAGAGGAGTGCGCTAACGACCATGCTGAGGGCGGCGTAGACCCAGTACAGGATTTCCATCGTGCGGAGGAGCCAGGGGCCGGTGTAGGGGATTCCATATTGACAGGTGTTGATCAAGATGACGGCAATGCTTAGTTGCAGTTAGTGATGCAAGCCAGCCTCCCAGCGCCCAGTTTGGGGAGGGTGAGCTTACGAGACGAACTATTCCGAGGCTGTGTTAGCTGGCACCTTGGTATCAGATGATGATAGGGTTGACATACAAAGGCTGGGATGAATAGGGACTCGAACTGGTCGGTAAAGGAGTTGGTGAAACTACCTGGACGAAGACGGAAGCGGATGGTGAGAAAGACGCAATTGATTAGGAAGAGGAGAATGTTGAAGAGAAAAAAGAAGATGCCGATTCCACGTATCCAGTTCGTCTCCCATTTTACTAGTAATTGTAGGTTAGAGACTGAGTAGGGTCCATGCAAGAAGGATCTGCGACTTACACGAGTGGAGGATATTCGCGATACCACCAGTTGACATGGTCTTTAAAAACGTGAGAATGAGCAAACCCAAGCCTTTAGTCGTCAGAGAGAAACGCACCATTGTGAAGTACGTCCATTGATAGCACGCAATACGGTCCCGGATGCCCACTCTCTGGTTAGGTAGTGACTTCTCCGCGCTGGCCATGACATGGTTCAAACTCGACGCAAGACTCGACCCGTTCACCAACCCATTCGGACGCCGTACACCACCGGCATCGGCCCCGGGGACAGCAGCAACATACGACGGCCGCTGAACCAACGCAGGTCTCCGTCCCGCCTGCTGCCGGGGCTTGACTTCCACAGACGCCACGGCGGCAGCGGCGGCAGCGGCGGTAGCAGTGCCCGAGAAGAACGGCGGGAGATTGTCCTCGGAGGGCGACTCATACCCGTTCGCGGACCCGGCAGCGGGGCCGGAGGAAGCGACCCGGGCTGCCGCTGCGACGGCGACGACGGGGGGCAACCTCGCAGTGGCTACCATTGGATGGTTGGCGGGGGCCATTCCGGGGGCGGTCCGTCAAAGTCGTCGTCTGGTCGGCGGGCGAGTAGCTTGGAGACACAGTACAGGGCGACCAGGGCGCTAGGGTCCATGTGGGAGAAGGCGACGTGGAAGTAGACGAGGTGGGCGACGAAGACGAGGTGGTGGAGGATGAGGGTGCCGAAGTTGGAGAGAGGCATGGCGGGCCAGAGGGTGCGTCTCGGGCCGCCGCCGCCGTCGTTGTCTTCTTCTTTTTTTTTCCCTCTTTTTTTTGGTGGGTGGGGGGGGGTGGGTGGGTGTGTGTCTGATGGGACTAGGCAAGCAAAGGGTCTCTTGTTGTTGTGTGGTTTCTCTCTTTTACTGGGTTGGTGGTGTGGGTGGCGGTGGGGAAGTTGAGAGGATAGGATGGGATCGGCGGAAGGGGAAAGAGATGCCGCGGGAGCCGCTTGGTAGTGTGTGCGTGTAGTGAGTGGTGAGTGAGGATGTGTAAAGGGTCTGGTGGTCGTGGATGAGGTTGGTGATGTGACTTTTTGGTGGGAGTTGCAAGATGAGAGAGTTTGATGAGGAACCCAGCTATATCTTATGGGGAATTCGTGACTGGCCCTTGCGAGGTCCGAGTTGACGTGTCTTTGTGGTTGGGAGGGAAAAAGAGTTATATAATGGCGTGTCTGTTTTGTCCAAGACTTGGTCAAAGCCGCTGCTAGCTCTATTGCTGCTGGTTGGACTGAGGATAGGTAGATGGTGGATGCGTTGAGTTGCGGACTCCGGGGTAGAGCACGCCGAATGTCAAAAGAAGGAGAATGATGACGTTGTCGTTGACTGACGGGAAGATGGTGCAGGGTAGGACAACATGTCAGTTCTCGATGTGCGAGCACGGGGCTTGGTTTCTTGCATCCGCTGTGTAACGGGTGAAGTCAAAGTAAAGGATATCGGTTCTCTTGATCCTTGTCTTACGGTCAGGGAAATATCCAAATTAACTAGTCTAGGCAGTTTTGATGGTTGGTTATTACTATGGGTATTGAGGTTGGAGACGTTGGAATGGAATGCTTGCAAGTTCGTTGTTCCGGTCTGTAGGCTGGGACAATAGTAAAGAGTTCACTTTATCCAACATTGAGAAGTGAGCCCAGAAATAGGCTAGTATTTGTTTCCCACAGTCTGTTGGAATGCAAATAGAATTGGCAATATCATAACTATTCCATATGAGAGGTTGGTGCCTGGCAATGTCTCAGAGTCGTGCCTTGAGCTGGCAACTAGGGCATCCGAAATCCCAAAGAAAATCAAGGAGAATCAATTGAAGGAAAGGAAGGGGTTTATGAATTCCATCAATCTAATATTAGGCAGTGATTTTAATTCCTTGATAACACTGAAAGTCGGAAAGCCCGGAGCTGCCTAAGTACCTATTGATGGGGCTGCTGGTCGGGACCTACGATGCAGTGCACGTGACACATAGATGCCACCTTTGAAGCTCCGTCATTGATGAGGAACGCTACTCTGACAGCTCGCCAACGACAACATCCACGTCAACACCGGACGCCCTGTCGACTACAACCCTCGAAACTCCAATGACAGCATGAACGAGTAGTCGCGATTCTTGGGATAGCTTTGCGCCAGCATGTCCTTCACCAACACGCCCGTGACCCGGCTCGGGGTCATCATCCTCGTCGCGGGCTCTATCCTCGCTAGCGTCCTCGACATCAAGCACTACTTCTACATCCTCATCGACACGCATATATGGGGATACGGCCAGTTCTGGCGCCTCCTGGCGTACCAATTATGTTACAATAACTCGACCGAGGTCCTATTCGCGGCCATGTCACTCTACAACCTACGCATCGTTGAGCGCATGTGGGGTTCGCGCAAGTTTGCTGTAAGTTTCGAGTTGCGAGTCGCGAGTTGGGTTGCGCATCCAAGTCGTGATGTGGTTTCGTGGGGTTTCGGACTACCCAGACTGACACTGACGAACCCCCCCCAAAAACAGTCGTTTCTCATTGTCACTTTCCTACTTACCGCCATTATCCCGCCTTTCACCCTCATTGTCCTGCGACCGCTTACGGCGGGGTTGTTCAACTACATGCCGGCTGGCCCGACACCCATCATCTTCGCCATCCTTGCCCAGTACCATGCCATGGTTCCGCACATGTACAAATACCGCGTGGCCACATCCGAGGCGCCCCCTACGAACGAGCCGTTTGTTGGCATGACCTTCTCCGACAAGTCGTACAAGTACGCTATCGCCCTCCACCTCTCCCTCCTCCAGTGGCCCGGTTCGATCCTAGGAGCCGTCGTTGGGTGGGTAGTGGGATACTCCTGGCGGGAAGGACTGCTCCCGGCTGCCCTGGTGCGCTGGCGAGTGCCGGGCTGGGTGGTGGGGCTTAGCACGCAGAGGCGGAGTGCCGAGTTTGAAGGCCTGCGACGGCGACTTGAGGGGGAAGACACGGGAGCTGCGGTGGCCACTGGCGCGCAGGGTTCTGCGGATGGACAGGCGGAGCGGAGGAGGACGATGGGCCAGCAGATTATGGATCAAGTCCGGGAGGTGTTGTAGGATTGATGGTGTTGAATGCGAATATGATACCGCAGCGAGGTGCATCAACACGACACCGATTTTGGTTAGTCTTGACAGTTTAATAGATCATCATGCCCGTAAAATTGCGGGCCATGGGAGTGGTTCAAACACACATGCTTGTTTTTCAAGGTAGACTGACTGTCTTGTCTCGGTCAAGCACGCGGGTGCTGTGCCGTTCTAAATACGTCTCTGTTGGTTGTGTGCATAGCATGTAAGTGAGAAGACCCTGGTACTTGATGCACCTAGGCACTAGGTAGTTGTAGCAAAGCAGCGAACGATGTTTTAGACTAGTCATGCTGGTTGTAGTCGCGTGTGGTCTATAGTGGTGGTGGGAATCGAGCTGGAGGGGGAGATGCCGTCTCGAGGATTGTGATGGCGTCGTCAAAGCCACCACCCACAAGCCGCTGTCGCGGGTCAGCTCACATCAAGCACAGCCCAGCGGACTCTGACTGGACGCCACGACAGTCAAGCATTAACGCCTGAATATAAAAAAAGAAAAGGCCAAGAGGGGGAAAGGATCGTGTGAATGAGAGAGACTTGCTTCGCCACAGCATAATCGTCCTGGTGATAGTTGGAAACCTGTTGATACGAGGGCATGTCTTTTCTTGTCTTTGATGTTTGAGAGAAAACGACGGGCGATGATTTCATCTGGGTCACATCACAATGCGGCCCCGAATCGGGAATAGCGTCACGCTGGACTAAGAGAGGAAATCACACACCAATGCGGCAATGCCCCATCCTGTCTCCCCCATGTCCCCTTCCCATGCGCAAGAACGCGGGTGCCCGCCCCCCAGCCCGCCGGTAGCTTCCCTTGATTCCAGGTACCTACAGTGGTACCCACTGGAGCAATGGACCTCTGAGGCTCACTGATCCTCACTTCCAGTCCACCTCAGTCTTTTTTGGAAGGGGTCCACTAGCCAAAATGGACGTGTTGATGGACCTCCTTTTTTCTTCTTGGTTCATTCCCTCCCCCCGACCTCTCCTTTTCCCTTCTCCCCAGCGGCGACTCGAATTAACTGATTCCTGTCTCTTGTGTCTCCTCTATCCGTGAGCGAGAAGACCTCATAATTACGTCTTCTTACGAGCACGTCTGAGAGCCCTGCTTAGGATTGTCGAACAAACCAACCTCCGCGACGTCACGACGCTACCCTCCCGTGTCCATCAATCCCTCCCCCCCTTTGTCGCCGGCTCGAACCCCCGTCCATACCAAACCACCCGGCCACCACCCTCCCCCCAGAGACTGGGCGAGCCACGGGATAGTATCAGCCCAAAAACTCTGTCCGACGACCAGCCACAAACATCTATGGCTACTTCCGCGAGCGCTTAGACCTTTATATTCCCTCTCTCTCGCTTGTCTTTTTTTTTGTTTCTTGTCTTTCTGTGTAATGTGTTCATGACAGCGACAACGACGATCACGACGACGACGCGACATCCATCTCCACAACTATGAATGTCTACACGGCAGAGTCGTCTCCGTATGGGTACGGCCCTGCTTCGAGAATGTCGCCTCCGGCCCCGAGCCCCAGTGGCAAGGCTCTCGTGGAGGGATATCGGAAGGATATTATGACTGGTTTCGAGAAGGATCAACCACGCTATAATATGGTAATGGCTGGCTTCTGTCTCAGTCGCCTCAACCTGGCGACCCTTGCTGTACCATCGACTAACACGCGCCCAGATGAACCCCAATCGCCCCCAAAGTTCCATGCTCGTCGACCTCAAGGACCCGATCCAAGTGCACCTGCTCACCGAGACCGCGCTTTTCGATAGCAAGGAGTTTGAGATTCTATCGCAGGAAGAGGTGGACGAGCTCAAGAAGCAATGTCAATCCTTGACCCAGCGAGTCGAGTCGACGCGTCAGAACCTGGCGCTCCAGTCCAAATACCGCGATGCCGCATTCTCCATGGCGAAGCTATACTCACCCGGACGGCACGATGGTAAGCGGAGAAGTCTATTAGGTCGAAACAGTGGCGATCACGCGCGGGCGAAGGAGGCCGAGGCCGAACGGCAGGCGAGCGAGCGGAGATGCGAGGAATTGGCCGTCGAGTTGTTCAACCTCGAGAAGCGCTTGATGGAACCCCAGAGACGCCTGCTACAACACACCGCCGGTATCCTCCAGTTGACGCACAAGGCTTCGAAAAAGAAGGACCCTATGCCCCAGGGCCAACAGCCCCTCAATGGCATGCCTGGTAGCCCCGAGAGCCTCTACACATACACTCGAAATAGCATGGACCACGCCGCTGAGGGGAACTACTTTGATGATAACCCATACCACCTGGATCGGCTCGATACCTTCGAAGCCACTCGCCAGCCTCGCCAGAACGCCATCGAGATCCCCCTCAAGTCCCCGATTCGAGAACAAAACAGCCAGCTAAAGGGGGAAATGGAACGAATTCGGGACGAGAACACGCACCTGCGCAGCGAGACTGATGTTCTTGTCCAGTCCATCTCCGATATGGAGGTGCGGCTGGAGAACCTCAATGGTTCGCTACGAGATGCCATCGTCCGCTTCAATCCCTCCAAAAACGACGAGTACCTAGACCCTCCTTATGGAACACCGGGGATGAAGCCTGGCGAGATGCTCAAGACCCAGATTGATTACCTAGAGACTGGTCTTGTAGCCGTTCAGGCGGAACAGGAGTCAATCGGCGACAACGACAAGATCAGCGACAATGTCGCACAGCAGGTTGTGTCCCTGAACAGACAGGTGCGAGACCTCCTCCTGACCGTCGACCCGGATTACCCTGCGGCGCCTCAGTCTCCGACACTTGATGTTGAGGCACAACTCGCCTACCTGGAAAATTCCCTGCGCGCTGTCGACTCGGAACTTGACCGTGCTGTGCAAGCTGCGCAAACGGCGCAGGCTGCACAGGTGGCACAAGCGACCTCTGTAAGATCGCCAATGAACCAAGATAACGACCAGGTTGAGGCGGTCTTGATCGGCCTGTGGGACATGATGCAGTCAGGCTTTGCCAACATCAAGCAGCAGAAGGAGGAACGCCGGCGAGCCCGCTTGGATAAGGGGTTGCAGGACGATGAGATGTCTGACGACGAGTTCGACACCGAGGAGCCATACACGCTTTCTGGATTCTCAAACAGAGTACAGTGGCTGTATGGCCAAGCGACCACGCTCAAGAATCAAAAGTCGGTGCTCAAGCGGCAGATCAAGCAGCAGCGCGAGCTGAACAACAAGTCCGATGCCGAGAAGGATGAGGAGCTACAAAGACGGCAAGAGGATCTCGAAGAGAGCCAATTCCTCCTTGCTCGACTTGAGGCGGATACTACGGCGACACAGAGGATGCTCTCCGAGACCCTCGAGGAGCTTGACAAGCTTCGCTACGAGGCCCATAACAATATTGGTTCCTCCAAGTCCGAGGCTGATGAGCGCAGTGGCAGGGTCGCTTCTCTGGAGACCGAGGTGAAGCGACTTCAGACTGATCTGGCTGGTGCGGCCGGTGCGGCCGGCGCTGCGCATGCCCAGGTGGAGGAACGTGATGAGAAGATCGCCGCCCTGCAAGCAGATGTGAAGCAACTTCAGTCTGACCTCGCAGGAGCCGCTTCTGTCGCGGGTGCTGCACACGCTCAGATTGAGGATCGCGAC
This sequence comes from Fusarium robinianum, assembly GCA_013623725.1. Taxonomy (NCBI): domain Eukaryota; kingdom Fungi; phylum Ascomycota; class Sordariomycetes; order Hypocreales; family Nectriaceae; genus Fusarium; species Fusarium robinianum. The sequence goes on along the minus strand of JABFFI010000160.1, from coordinate 101,422 downwards.
AGCAAGATCCGCGCTCTTGAATCCGAGCTGGAGTATGCCGAGACCGCGCAAGCCCAGATCGAGGAGCGCAATGTCAAGATAGCTGCGCTCCAGACTGAGCTGAAGGAAGCCGACGCAGCTCGCGCCCAGGTCGGAGAGCTCAACAAAGAGATTTCCCAACTCGAGGCTGAGCTGCAGGAACTTCAGTTTGAGCTGAGGGAAGCTGAAGGGGCGTATGCGAAAGCCGAAGACCTTCATGGCGAGGTGGCTCAACTGGAAGCTGAGATGAAGGATCTGCGAGCTCAGTTGAAGGAAGCTGGCTCTGCACGGGCACAAGTTGAGGAGCTTAACACTGAGATTATTGGCCTCGAAACTGAGCTCAAGGACCTCCAAGCCAAGTCGAAAGAAGCCGAGTCTGCGCGAGTCCATGCCGAGGAGCTCGCCATGGAGGTAGCTCATCTGGAGGCTGAAATCAAGGAACTCCGAGCCGATGCCAAGGAAGCTGAAGCGGCGCGTGACCAGGTCGAGGAGCTTACCGCGGAGGTGGCTCATCTTGAGGCTGAGCTGAAGGACCACCAAGCCAAATCGAAGGAAGTTGAAGCTGCGCGAGTCTATGCTGAGGAGCTTACCACGGAGGTGGCTCATCTTGAAGCTGAGGTTAAGGAGCTCCGAGCTGATGCAAAGGAAGCTGGAGCTGCGCGTGCCCAGGTCGAGCAGCTCAATGCTGAGATCATTCACCTTCAGACCGAGCTAAAGAGCGTCGAGCCCGAGCTGCAGCGGGCAGACGTAGCACAAGATCAGGCTGAGGAGTACAAGGGCAAGATTGCCGACCTGGAGGCTGAACTGGAGAAGGCTGGAGCTGCCCAGGCTCGGTTCGAGGAGCGGAATGCTAGGATCGCGAACCTCGAGTCTGACCTCGAGCTGCTGCAGAATGACCTGGCTGGTGCTGCCGGTGCGGCTGGTGCTGCTCAAGGTCAGCTCGAGGAGCGCAATGCCAAGATCGCAGCCCTTGAGAATGAAATCAAGCAGCTCGAGGCCAACCTGGTTGTTGCAGAGTCTTATGGGAAGGATAATCGCAACCAGATGGCCGGCGTCGATTCGATGATCGATGCCCTCAGCGCGCAGCTGGATGATACCTCCAAGTTGAAGGATAAGGCCGAAGAATCTGCGAGGGCTCTCAGACAGCAGGTCGATCTTCAGAAGGAAGAGTTGATCGCGCAAAAGGAAGAGCTGACCGCGCAGAAGAAGTCTCTTAAGCTCAAGGACAACGACCTCGAGCTGCTCAATATGAACCTCGTGGAGATCAAGACGGAGCTCACGATCGCCCAGGCCGAACTGGACGGTGCTTATGGAACACGGAAGGAGAGGGCTGCCGATGTCGCTGCGGTTAAGACGAGCGCTGAGATGGTGAAGCTTCAAAACCAGGTCACCAGGCTCAAGAATGAGCTTACCGGAACGGTGCAGGAGCTGGAGGACGTCACTAAGGAGACGCTCGGCGCCGAACGCGAGAAGATCGAGCTGGAGGGCAAGTTGGACGAGGTGCTTTCATCCAAGACTAGCCTCGAGGGTGAAGTCATGGCGTTGCGTGAGCGGCTCGGGTCCGAGATGGACAAGGCGCAGGAGCGCATCAACAAGCTGCAAGAAGACCTGGATGGCGAACGCCTCAAGGCGATCCCCCCAACTGGCGGAACTGGCAGAGGGGCTTCTGTGCTCAGCGAGCAGTTCAGGGCCACCATGAGGGAGGAGAGGAAGAAGTTCCAGGAAGAGATCCGGGTATGTTTCATTGCTCCCTCGTACTGTCAGTTTGATGGAATACTAACAATCGATGTAGGAGGAACGTTCAAGAACTCGAAAGCTCGAAGAGGAGTTGGGCCGACTCAAGAAAGCCCAAGGATCAGGGAAGAACACCCTAAGCCCGCGATAGGACAATGACGCTGTCTCCTGTCATCACCAGTAACCCTTAGGCCTGGGGTTGCGGTTGTACATTATTTCTTACGCCACTGGCTCCGATGCATTCAGTATCTGCCTTTCTTCTGTTCTCTGTCACGTTATTAGCATTAGGAGTTTTTGCCCGATATTTGGCGACAGTTGGGCGTGTTGCTGGGAGTTTCATGTTGGGTTTATGTTGATACGGGAGACGGGTATATATATATATACACACACGGAACCACGCCAGGGTGCACTTTGTTTAAGCCGGGTGGGATCACTGAACAAAAAAAGAAGCTGGAAGGGAGGAGTTGTGGGAACACTAGAAGGGGATGAATGATGAGGAGGGTCGTTTTGTCTGTATCGAGTTTTTTTTGCTCGTAGGAGGGAGGGAGATTAAGTATATGTGTGACGAGTTGGTTGTCTGTTTCCAACTGTTTCAGGCAATACTCTATCAGTATAGGGGGGAAACACAATATGAAAGTTGAACAAATCTCAGAATGTCTTGATGTTTCTTGGTGAAAGCTTTCAGGTCAAGGTAGAAGAACTCTTAGTGTCATATATGATGTCGTGTTGCGTGTGTTTGTGGCTTACATGCATGTATGTAGGGACCGACGAGTTCAACGGTCTGAGCGTGTGTATGTGTGTGCATGATGTGAGGTGCAAGTCAATGGGAAGGATGCAGTTATTACCCAGGGTTTCCAAGACTAAGCTGTATGACGTATGTATGGAATAGGGTACGTCGGGTTGGTTTCCGGGTAGGTCGTGGACGATGGGGGATACATGTAAGTTGAGGAGGTCAAGGTATTCCCCTCGAGTGATAGACTACCAGGTTGCAACAAACCCAAGGATAAATATATATCCCAAACACATGATTGTTTTGGCCGTAGATACGTCAATGGCGGACTATCCACGCCTCGTAAAGGCCCATCCCGCTACATGCACAACCGTTGATAAATCTCACGGATCTTCCCACAGCTCCGCCACCCTTGAGTAACCAGCGATCAGTGGTGAGAGTTTCTAGAGATAGGTAAAGTCTCATGCATCTCAACATTTCGTTTCATCCCCTGTACCAAACCCCATTAGTCACATATCTATGCCTTCCCCAAGCCCAAACTGCACATTCATGATATCGTCCATGTCTACTATCCCCAGCCACATAGCCCATACACTACACACCCTCACACACACCCAATACTACACACATCTCCCCCACGCATCATTTTTTTCATCCACCACCTTTTTTTACGTCAATCCAATAACCCCACGCCAAGTCCCCCCTCCCCCCCAAAAGTGAGGCGAAACTGGCTGCAAAACCTGCATCCCAGGGCTTCATGCTCATCCTCAACTTGCTCACCGAGTCATTATCGACAACCTTGCAGAGTCGGAATCACCGGAGGTCAAGTTAAAAAAGCTGCTGACCGGTCGGTATATCTTTCAAGAACATGAAGGCTTTGCTGACATCGACACCCGTATAGTATTACGTCGGTCACCAAGAACTCCAACTCACACAGACAGGTAGGTAGAGACAAGGATCCGTCCATGATGCCGAGATCCATCCACTCGTTCCCGGCGGAGGCCGGAGTTGTAGTCGCGAGACCGGCCGGACCGACCGGCTTCGGAGCCGAAAAAGGAAAGTGTCTGGAAATCTCTGCCCGCAGGACTCTACCTACATGCCTAGTACAGTGCAGGATTTGCAGAATTTGCAGCACACATCGCCGGGGTAAATGGTAAATGGCAGATAATTTAGTCTTGGTGTCTAGTCTATTTATTGTCTTTGGCGCAGCGTGTATGTACAAGTGTGATGTGTAATGTGTGAATATGTTGTTGGACGACAGAACATGATGGAGTCCAGCCATGGTAGACCGGTAGGTAGTGTGTGATGACGAGTGAGTGTGGCGCGTGTGCATGAGAATCTTTTCATGTTGGTGTGCCAGACAAAAAAAATCCTTTCCCACCCACCAGGTCCAGACCGGAAGCACGACTGTAATCTCCAACCGCAGAAGTGCCCGACGCCATTGAATAGGGGGGGTGGTCTCACCCCCTACCGCCCAGAGAGCCATCCCAAACGCCGCTCGACGCGAAACAAAAGCTAACAATTGATGGGAGAGCAGAGGAGGGTGACAGAAAAAGCAAACACCACAACAAAAAACAACAAAGCCGACTAGAAAAGTGCAACCAAAAAACATGCAGGGCCATGAAGAACGCAAGCAAGGTCTGAGCCTATCCCAACCTTCTAAAACAAAATTCCACTCCACTCTCTTGACTCCAGATGTGAATACAGATAAAAGGGGAAACAATGACGGGAAAGGCGGTGTGTATGTGTGCGTGAGATGAATCGTAAAGAGCCGGACCCTGCCGTTGAGGCCGGGGAGCGTAAGGGTATGTATGTGTGTGTGTGAGAGAGAGAGACGCCAGATGAGATTATGGTGAGTGCGTGCAGTAGATAGATGGATAGACCGGGGTATCCTGCTGATGACAAGAACATAAGACAACTCCGTGAGATGCGGTGAGCTCACTCGCTCGGGTTGCGTCGACATTAAAAGATGAATAGACGATGTATAACAAGCGGGTGGTGAGAATGTGAGGTCGGTAGATATAGAGTCGAGAAAGTAATACGCCGTCGATTAATCGATTGACATGTCGTCCTCATCAACGTAGGCCATCCTGGCCCAGATCCTCCAGTGGACCACGCCGACGTGAGCAATGCGAGTCGCGATATCCTCGATACCGCCCTCCTGCTGGCCGACGCGGATGGCGGCATCCAAATCTCGGTCCCGTCCGACATCGAGGCTACGGCTGCTAGCCGGCACGCGATTACCCGTAGCGATCGAGAACAGGCAGACGCCAGAGAGTGCCTTGAAGTAGCGCACCCTGCTGGCTAGCTCCGCCACAAGACGGCTGTGGTACGCCTTCTCCTTGCTCTGGTACAACGGGGAAGAAAGCTTGCACACGTTTTCCGTGAGCTTCTCCTCAAACGAGGGGAGCATCTCGATGGGGGCCTTGGTGAACCGGAAAATCTGGAGGGCCAGTGCGGGAGCCATTGCCCGCCATCGGTCGGTATGGTGCAGGTCGTGAGGGGCGTGTTGGAGGAGGGCGACCAGCGACTCGCGGAGGTTGCGCGCGGTGGTCTTTGCCTCGTTGGCGTCGGGCATCATGTAGGAGGGGAGGATGCCAGAGGACCGCGGGGACGACGAGGCAGAGCCAGATGAGCTCAGGGCCACGCTCGCGGGTCGAGAATGAGAGGGTGGGGTGTTGAAGTTGAACTCCTGGCTGCGGGATGGCATGAGAGGCTCGTCGTCTGAAGCGTGGTTGGCAAATCCACGAGGCGTGTTGAATCGTGCGATCCGGTCAAGGTCCTCAAACATTTGCATGCAGACATCCAGGTTAATGGCATCCATTATGTCGGATCTCACACGGCCTAGTCGGTCCTCGTCGAAAAAGAAGGTCCCCGGAAGAGGCTTCTCGCCAGCCGACGGCAACATCGATCGAGCCAGACCCTCAAAGAAGATGCCCATCTCCCCAAAGTTTGAGGTGTGGACGCCTGCGCTGCCCGGGTACGCCTGGGCCGCTGCCCGGTACCAGGGCTTCGCATCGCTAATATCCATCTTGCGGTTTCGAAGCTTCTTCATCAGAAACTTTTGCTCAAAAGCCGTCGTCTCCTCGATGAGAGCAGGTCTGAGGCAGCGGATCTGGTGATTCGCCACGTCAAGCTTCATCGCCTCCAACACATTCAACAGACTTCGCATGCCGCCGACGAGCTCGTCGACGTCGTTGTTTCGGTTGCCGCTGCTCAACTGGTTGTACATCGAGTCAACCCACTCGTCCCGCATAGGCGCGCAGTGAGACTTGAGGACACGCGAGAGCCACAGAGCAAGCTTCTCAAGGTCAGCAATGCCACGGTGGAACTGCTGCATCAGGAGATCGATGTTGAGTCCTTCGTCGAGAAATTGGCGGTCCCTTTGGGGAACCAGGGTCTGGATGATGTCCTTGACGGCCTTGAGGAGCTTGGGCAAGCACCAATCGTCATCCATGCCGTACTTATCGTAGAAGCTGTCTCGATCCATGATGAACTCGATCAACTGATCCTTGAGGCTTGCCCAGAACATGCTTGCCCGATCATGCTTCCTTCGGCCCTTGTCGCCTTCCACGTTTGGTCTAAAGTGCAATTCCGGGTCGAAATTTATATCGTGCCTCAACTTGGGGTTGTTGATGATTTTAGATACCTCCAACTCACCTAGGCTTGCCCTCGTGACCGGAGGCTCAAGAGACTGGAAGGGGGCGGGTGATTTCCGACACTCGGGAGCAGGACTTGATGTTGCTGATGTTTCGGAAGGGCTTCGCAGTAGCGGTGCCGCCGCGGGGGTAGAGGATTGTGAAGGGTCGTCGCACCGGCGTGGTGAGACTTGCGATGACTGCGCCGCCTCGTCCTTATCCTCCTTTGTGGGTTTTCTCGTCGTCTCCTTCTCTGGTCTAGCTTCTCCTTCTCCATTGGGCACTGGGGTGCTAGTCGACAGATTCCTCCGCGACCGCTCCACCGGGCCACCGAACCCCTGATCCGCCTTCATGTTGCGCACGCGCTGAGTTATTTCTCTTCTGGCCTAGCCACGGTTCCTCTGAGTATAGGTTGACGAGATGAGAATTGGTTTCGCTTTGTTGTGGGAAGAGGCCAAGAGGGGTGGGAAGTCAGAGGAAATGATCTGGTATCAAAGGGAATTTGTTCGGCGACTTTGGCGTCAACTATTTGGGGAATCAGTCAGCAAAGGGGGAGGGTTCCGGCTTAGACGAATGCAAACTTGAACTTGAGGGGCGCGGCCGGGGTAGCAGTCACGAGCAGACGGCCAGTTGCAGGCTCCGTCGGCTGGAGAAGGTTGCCAGCGTCCGGTGTGGCGCACCGAGGACGCAGCAGTGAATATATTGGTCGTGGAGCGGTTGGGTGCAAGAGGGTGTGGCCTTTCAAAAGGCAGGCATGAAAGCGCAAAGGCCAACTCACATAAATGTGATTGTGTGTAACAGTCCAAGCAGGTGTAGAAAGTGGCAATGAGCAAGTACGAGGGTCGTCGAAGGCTTGCCTAAATTTGTCGTCTTGTCCGTGACTACCGCAAAAGTCGGGATATCAGGAAGCGGGTGGTGACAGTCGATAACCGGAAGGGCGAGCTGGTTTGTTTGCCTGCAGGACAAGGGCGTCGGGTGGGTTGTGCGAGGTGATTGAGTCTTTCTTGTATATCGTCCGTGTCTTGGAGTCTGCGGTTGTCGTCGTGTTATTCCGTTTCGAGGTGATGTGAAAATCTCGGGAACTGGGTGGGCGGTTCGGGGCAAAATGATGTACAACAGAATAGAACAAGTGCAGTCTAGGTGGTGCGCCGCCGGCAACAACAAACCGAACCTCTAGTACTCCGTAAAACAGGGGGAAGGTGTTTTTCTGAGGGTAAGGATATGGAGAGGAATATCAAGAGGATAGATTGGTTTCCAAGATAGGAAGAGAGGAAAGAGGGAGAAGAGGAAAAAAAGAAAGAAGGAAGAGAGAGGGAGAGAGGAAGAGAGGAAAAGGAAAGGAAAGGAAAGGGGGTGGAAGGCGGGATGTGGAGGGGATATGGGGATTGGGAAACACATTGGATCGAGACTCTTTCTCACGCCTCTTCACGCCTCTCACGCATCCCGTCAATACAAAAAGGGTACAGCTGCTACTTTGCAAGGACCGGAAGTTAGACTCCATCCACTCTCAAACACGACACTTGCACTGACACAGACGCAGAGGCAGCCAGAGACATCCTTGAACCGAGGCGAGTAAGGTGTATTCCACTTCGGCGGCTTGACTCTTTGGGGCGGAAAAGAGAAGGAAAAAAAAAAAGAACCCCCAGCGTTGGCACCCCCGAGCCCCGGCATAGTCCATCGCATGACAAGATTCCATGGTATGGGTAAGGTGTAAGGCCAGGGGCGGGACCTGAGGGGAACCCGAACTTACGGTGGCAAATGAGGCCCATTAGGAAGTAGACCATGGGTACCATTGGAGTACTCGACCCCTACGGACGTGCTAGTGCGAATTGCATCCAGGGCATGCATGTGGTGTTAGGGGCAGGAGGGGTGTGAGTCGGGAGGAGGTGTGTATGTGGGAGAGAGTGTGTGTGTGAGTGTGTGCGAGTGTGCGCAGAGACGACAGAAAGGATGGATGGGGAAGGATGTGTGCGACAAGGGAAATGGCGCCAAATCTTGCTGGCTGGTGAGGTGGATACGGAGTAACTCTGGATGGTTGAGGTTATGGTTAATGTGGTGGTGGCTTTAAGCCAGACTGTGAAGGCGTTGCACCGCGCTGACAAAAAAAGACAAAACTAGATAAGAAACAGCGACAGTTCCCGCTGGGTGTTTCCCTCTGGAATCCTTGAACCTTAGCCGGGCCATCCTCTTGACGCCATAAAACCAATGAGTCTGTCCATACTACGTAGTATCGGTAGGTATGAAGATCAGAGCCACCAAACCGGAGATGCCTATAGGTAAGTGAGTACTTACCTACACCTCTAGTATCCTAATGGGGGGGCAATGTACATTTACGGATGTCAAACAAGTGAGAGAAAATATGTGTGTGGTAAAAAAACAAAAAAATTGTAGCCAAAAAAAAAAGTGGTGAGCCACGCAGTCCACGACCTACTAACCTGCCACCACTACCTACTACCACCACCGCCACTTGCACCCGGAATCCAAGCCCAAGCAACGCAATCTAACACTGCAGCCGACCAGCGTGACCCTCCGATATTTCGATCTGAGCCATCTCATGTACCAGTATCATCGCCCGTTCCGTCTCTGTTAGATGAGGTGCCCCAAATCAACAGGTCAGACGCTACTTGACTCAAGTCAGGGGGGGAAGGCCATCACGGGAACAGGAGCCCGCCGCTATCATGTCCAACTCACCAACCTATCTCCTATCTCACCTGCCCCAACAACATTGCATTGGACAGCGCCTCTTAATAAAGACACACACAGCACACACAGACAAGACACTGGACACAGGTCACAACTCATCATGCGCAAGACGCCATGGCAATGGATCCCCATCATATGGATGGATCGAGTTGGCCACACAAAGGACCCGCCCCCGGGCAGCAAGCGGGCAGTAAGAGGCCAGCAGCAGTTGCAGTTGCAGCAGCACGGCTGAGTGATCCACGGGAGAGCATGGGTGCCATCCATCAAATGGTAGGTTCCAGGGAAGGTTCCAGCGAAGGATTGGATGGCAACGATACGATGGCTCCTGCCCTTGCATACCTGCCGTGGGAGAGGCCCGAGGGAAGGTACGGAGAACGGAAAGAGTCAGACACTAAAATGGCCCTCGCCAAGAAAAAGTACCCCACGCCTACCTCCCGTCCTGCCCACGCTGCACCAAGAGCAGAAGAGGAAGAAGAAGAAGAAGAAAAAAACGAGGCGGACAGCGCATCTCACAGTCACAACTGCCAGACATGGGTTTCGAAAAAGAACGCGGGAGCGAACACCCATCTAGCCGGACCATCCAGAACAAGGAACCTTCAATGACCAAAGGAGAACCTCATCCCAGTCAAGATAGAATACCTCCCACTCGCCACCCCCGGGACTCGGCCCCAGGGATAGGTCTGAGACCAGCTTTCCAGGGGGATCAGAAGGACTTGGGACCACACCAACGACGGCGCGCACGCCTCCCAAGACCCCCAAAAAGGGCCAAAAAGGGCTCAGAGGGACTGACCGGGGCCACACTTCCAGGGACCACCGGGGGGCACGCATCCGTCTCCGCCGTCGCCGCTGATCTAGAAGCGGACCAGAAGAGTGCAGACAGGCGGAGTTGTCGCGACTAATGTGCCGCCCCAGCTTCGGCCGCTACGAATCGTTCTGCAACTCTCGCTGGCCAGCTGGCACTGCTGGTGAGGTCACTCAATGCAGCAGCTAGAGGCCTCGAAAACGAGATTGGCGATGGATGAATGACTCTCGACTCTGACCTCGTTTGGTGTCAAGTCCGTGGGGCAGTGCCTGTGCCTTGCCCCAAACTTCCCTGGCCGTGACGCTCCTCTCTCCATCTTTCAGCAGCCGTTTTAGTCGCCATCTCGTCTCCCGCCACCACCACCACCACCATCACCGTCGCCGTAACTATCGCCGCCGTGCATCATCATCATTCAGCGATCCCCCCTCCACCCCACGGAGCCGCTTACTCTTCGCCACGGCGGGAAAACACCACTGCCAAATCTCCCAATGAGAGAGTAAGGGCATGGGACGGGGATGGCATCCCGGTGAGTAATGGCAAAGATGGAGGAGGCAGATGGCGGTCCCTTTCACCGTCTAGGTTGGCACAAGCTGTCGTGCCATCATCCTCTTTGCTGGCCGATGCAACTGCACCCAAGCAACAAACTCGATTGAAGGGCAACCGTCGAGCCACTCAACGAGACAAGGCCAGGTGTTGCCCGCTGAAGCGATTGGCAATTGATCGATTCGGCATCGCCCATTGGCTAGCGCCGCAGGGCCGCATCCCAGCCGCGTGGTACTGGGACCTGAAGCCCTGGGGCCCAAAGCCTCCAATCTCAACTTGGCAGTAGGTGTGTGTCGGGGTGTGGAGCGAAGTGTGCGGAGCTCTCGGCGCTCTCCAGAACGGCATGTTTTGGTGGATGTCCGGTTCACTGGCGTCGGCGGGATGTGGAAATGGGATCCGAGAAGGGGAGCGATGTTCAGGGCGGCAAGTAGGGCAGGGTTCATCCACATCTCAACCAAGAACAGGGCCGCCGCCGAGGGTTGCTTTCGTCCACGCAGCCCTCTAGTTGCAGCGACGTCGGACGTTCGTGGTGTTGTGGTGGTGTGGTTTGTGTTGGGGCTTTGCGGCTTTGGGTGTGGGCACTTCTCGCCGCCTTTCCTTGCCCTTCCCTGTTTGTGCAGGGAGGGTGCATAAGCTCAGCAAAATTCGCCCAGGCGAGTCGGTTTCTGAGTCGGCCTGTCTCCGCCAGTGTTTGTCAAGCACATGCCTCTCTGTCGTCACTCATCCATCGCTCACATCGTGGACGAAGCCCATCGTGGCGCGCCACTCTCCGTATACAGTAGACAGCGGCGACCTACATACAGATCCGACGTGCGGGTCACCGCTCGTCTCCGTCAATCGGCACAGGAAGCGCCAACTCATCACTGCAACTCCATCTCAGTTGTGACTCGACTTATGCTGCAGTGTTGGACTACCCAAGATGAGGTGAGGCCCAGCCTTGTCAACCAGTCGCTAGCATTCTTGACCCGCCGTAGCCGCATCGCATCACATCGCATCGCATCCGTGGCTGTGATGGACGTCTTTATCTCCAACATGCTGTCGTCACAAGCCATTGTCTAAAGTGCCTTTGTCTGACACCCAGAAACTCAACTGTTTCATTCCACCAACAGAGATGGAGCCCAAAGCACTCACGGTGTGGATGAGAAAGGCCAGACGACCGCACATCCGAAAGCGAAGAATGGTGGGAGCAGCAACCGTCGCCGACGAACTCGGCACATGGCCAAGGCTAGGTAAACTGAGTTGTCTGTGTTGTACGTCGTGTGTTGCCACATGCTGCTCTGCTACCCTCGTTGTGCATGAGTAATACGGACGCATCCTCATTTAGCGATGGCTTCTGACGGATTTCATGCTGCGACAATCAACCTGGAACCCCCAAGAACCAAGAAAACAAAGGTCATCAACACAGACCTCCAGGCCTCGGCTCTCGGGCCTCCCCGTGTCCTTGCTGGAATGGAATGCCCCCTGTGACAAGCAGCAAGGCTTCTTCTACATACATGCAACTGACTACTCTCTCCGTACGGAGTACATAATATTCATCTCGAGGATCATCAGCCGCCGTGCCTCGCCTCGCCTCGCCTCACCTCGCTTGTTCCGTCCAAGCAGGTCTAGTAGCTTGCCCTGTCCCTGTGGTGAGCCACACATCCACCAAAAACAGAAGGCTCTCGGACATGGCGGCGCTCATCAGTTGCAACTCGAGCTGAAGTACGAAATGTATGCAAGCCGTGAGCATTCTTCCCGCTGGTCTCGGATCCGCAAGACATAAGCCACACCATCACACACACGTCCCTGTCTCTCGCTCCTTACACCCGCTTGGCCCGCAACAGGTTAAACAATGACCCCCGGGCTCGGTGAAGCATAACAAGGTCACGCGGCAAGAACGTGACCAAAGTCAGCCATCATTGTCGTGCCTGTATCTAATAAAACCCAAAAGGCCCTCCCTTTTCGCGGCCGGTCCGGACGGAATGGACGATAGTGCCATGCAAGGTCCCTAATTCGAAGAAACACTCTCCTCCAACCCCAAGGCTGGCGCCGCTGGCTCTTGTCTGCCGGCGTGTGCCAGTTAGTTTCCATGCCGCAGAAGGAGGAGACTTGACTGGCATGCGTCTTGGTTGACACACTTGTTTCTCGATGGTGTTGCGAGAGAGCGAAACGCAGGGTGAGAAGGCCCAGACGCTCCTTTTTTTGCCCACCCACCCGCCTACCACTCGCTTCCCACTCAATCCCACCTGCAGATTTACACGCCTGGTCCCTGTTCGTCGATGGCAATCGGTGGTGGGCAAGATTCTGCGCGCCAGGATGAATGAACCATCCCTCCCTGCTGCAATGGCTCATCAACAAGAGTGTGCTGGTGGTGGTCTCGTCTCGCCTAGACTCACTCGCCTTGCATACGTACATTCATCTCAGCATCGGTGCTACAACCACCAGCGGCACGACTATTACTGCCGCCGGCCACACCTGCTCCCCCGAGTCGTCGTCGTGACTTTCTCGGCTCCCCGACCAAGAGGCGCCTAGCTTCGTCAACAATACTTGATTGTCGCTTCAAAGGGAAAAAAAAAAAAGCTTCCTAGACACTACTATCAACACCTCATTTACGCATTGAGGTAGCGAGTCAGGATTGGGGGCACCTCAAACTTCAGGTCGCGCTCGGGGCGAGAAGCTCGGGGGCCCGGGGGTAGGCGACCCCACTGTACACTCCGTACCTACTGAGCGAGCGCCGAAGCACGGATGCCCGCGTGGCCGGATGGTGGTGAAGGCTTATTGCGCCGTGGCGGGAATGGAATTCGGTCAGCACATCATTTTCATTCTTGCGTGTATTAGGCATGTCGATAACCGTCCCCGGCGAAAAGCAGCAGCGCATGGGTTGTCAGCGTGTGATGGGAGGCTTAAATGCGACGCCTCCATAAGTAAGTGACGCCGTAAGACTTCTTTGCGCGTCAGTCGACCATTGTTTGTTTGCAAGGGCTCGTCTCTGCGACCAGCCTTCACTAACGACCTGCTTAGACGAAGTATTTCTCTGTAGTAGATTACAACAACTCCTATGTACGGGTATGTGCCGGTAATTGCCTATCTCAACCCCCTTCCATCGCATGGTGTGGTGGGTGGGGGGGGAGTTTGTTCTAGTTGAGACTGTGCCATGCGGCTGAAGAAAGTGAGAACAATCATCTCCTGTGCCCCGCGAAACCATCGGATCATCGACGATTCGGTCCGCACGCCTCACCTGCACAACCCCGGATTTCTCTCCTTTTCATCGCGTTTCCTTTCTTTTCTTTTTCTTCTGTGTTGTTTCTTTTTTTTCTCCCCCCCCCCCCCGTCTTGTTCTCTCTTGCTTCGTAGGTATGTACTCCTACCAAGTTCTGGCGACAACTACACTTGTCCCTCACGGGAATGGCCAACTCGCGACCTACCTAGTCTGGTTCCTTGGTTATTCAAATTCGCCAAGTCTGTAAAGGAGAGGGGGGAGACACTCGCAATACGTGCATATTGTCTACCTCCACAATCTCTCAGCCTCGGCCTTTTCCCTCCATGTGTACGGAGTACATGATAAATCAGACTGCCGTGAAAGCCCCCTTGCAATGCACCTTTGCCGCGTGTGTATCCACAAAGATAGGCATTCTGTGTCGCCCTATGAATGTTGGTCGTTACACAATCCCGGGGCGTTGAAGGCGTGTTTGGGTCGTACCTTCAGCCTCCTCGTCAACCGAAAGTCCGCCCGAGATTACCTGTTTCCAAGGTTTTGCCACAAGTTGCGAGCCATCGAGTTTATCATTGTGCGGGCGAGCTTTAACTCCCACTCCCTTTCAACAGGATGCAGTGTTCACCTGAATTAGAACTACAACAATACCAATCAAACCTCCCGTCACTTTGTACGGCCAGACTCTCGGGGCAAGTCGAAGGGAGGGTTGTAATCGTTTCGCCCATGGGCAACACTTCAGACTAGGAGTCAGTGCAACAACGGATGGCGACCCTAGCCCCTCGAGGTGCGAAAACTGGTCCATGACCATCAACAACAACACCTCCTACGGGAAGCCCTAAAACCAGGGAGGCCTTGATCCCCCCCCTTATGATGAGTGGATGGTTGGGCATCCTCATAGTGGCAGATGCTGTGACCGTTTGGTAGGACATCGGAAACGAAGTGCTTGCTCTTCGGAATTGCGGGATGTTGGGTGTGACGCAAACTCATATCACGAGCCGTCTATGCGACAAGCCATCAACACATGGAGGGCGCAGCACCTTCAGACCTATCATCACGCGTCTCTTTCTCATCGACAAGGATGGGGAAATGAGGGACATTCCCGAAGGTTTCGGGACATTTCGTAGTTATTATTTCATACTTGCGAGGGGGTTAATCGCCCAACAAATGCGCTCCATGTTTCGCCTTGCCCAACTCCAGCCCTATCATAACCTCTTTACAAGAAGGGGGAAAACTCGATTCTAATTTCGTTGCCAACGTTGAGAGACGGGAAGGGACCTAGTTTCGGAAGATGGACACCTGAAAAAAAGCACCTGTCAGCACAAGAGGGCGTTTCGGGAAGGGAGTGCTCATGTGAACACGGGAATACATACAGCCATGAGGACACAGCATATGCTTATGTATGGACTCAGCCGTTCGCCTATCCTCGCGAATTTCCAGAATATGCCCATCACACTGCAGGATTCCCCGTTCATGTTAGCTCTCGTTGTGCGCCGCGTGGCAGGAGGAGGAGGGGGCGGCGAAGGTGCTGCGTGGCATACCTTTCCTTGTTCCGGTCCATGATGCCTGGTGTGAAGCTGTGGACGTATGCGCTCGTGCAGATGAGGAGGAGGATGACGAGGAGAAGGGACTGGAAGTTGAAGAGGGCGGACTAGAGGAACAGACAGAGAGAGTCAGTTGGGGAGAAATTAGGACTGGGGGATTGGGCGCATACCATTTTGAGTTGGGGATTTTGACGGAGGTTCTCCGTCGGCTTTGATATCAATCAAGGGAAAGCAATGCCTTGAGCGTGACGACTCGTGAGTGTAAGTCGCGAGAGCTGGCTGGTGTTTGCGACGCTGAAGCTCTGCGCAAGGTGTGCTTAGGGGTAAAGATTCGCCGAGCCGTGAGTCTTCCATTTACAAGGGATGTGACGTCCATCGAACCCCACTAACCCCACTAACCAGCCGAGCCTCACATCGAAGGTTCCCCAAGGCTGTCGAGCAGTTCTATCATCCAAACAGCTTTTTGAACGACACATCTGCCACAAGGCTGAGCATCTATCGCACTCAAGGATCTCAGACTTCAGGAGCGACAATACATTCTACGTCTTCGTCTTTCGCCACAATCCAGCAACGTTTGTGGCAATCCTTCTTACCGAATAACGAACGCACCCTCCGCATTCAAGCGGACACAATCAGATCAAGATGGAGCCTAGAGCGCGTGCCGGCAAGAATGTCGGAAAGATGAACTTTAGCCACGCCGAACGTACGTCCCCAACTATCCCGACGCCCTCATCTTCATCTACATGCTAACATTCCCTCCCCCCCTTTCCCAGTGGCACAGCTGCTCTACGCCCACGGCGACATCCAAAACCCCCTCCCCGAGACAGTCCGCGTCCTCGACGAGATCCTCACCGACTTCATGCAATCCATTGCCTTCGAGGCGACCCGCGCGGCCAACTACTCAGGCCGTCAGAAGATAAAGTACGAAGACTTTGAATTCGCGTTCCGCAAGAACCCGGCCTTCTTGGGCAAGGTGCAGGAGGTGTTTGAGAAGCAGAAGGAGATCAAGAAGGCTCGTGAGATCTTGCACAGCGGAGAGGACGAGATCATGAAGGATGCGGCGGATGAGGAGAAGCGGAGGGAGAAGACAGATACCGCGGCGCAGGGGAAGGGACAGGCGGCGAGGATGGAGGAGGAGTTGGGTGAGGCGGATGATGATTTGGAGGCGGAGGCTGATGCTTTGGGGAGGAAGAGGTGAAGAGCAGGGTGATGGTGTCGATTTAGCTCTTGATTATCTATCTGGCGCTTGTGGTTATTCGGACGGGCAGCATTGCTTTGGCGTTTATGGGGCAGAGCGGGTTAAACTTGGGATGAGATCAGGGGGCCGAGGCAACAAATGGAGTTTTGGACGGAAATGGCGTCAACATGGTAATAGATCACGGCAAGGCTCTACTGTGCCGCTAATAAATATTGATATTCAAGGATTCGCAATCCACCAAATCATGGTTGCCGGTGACTAGATCCACCAGTCTGCCTAGGTATTGTCCTGACCAACAATTCAGACAACACGGAGAGTATCTATCTATCTAGGTATCATTCAGAGACTCATGCCATGAGGCACACCATTCAGGAAACAATGTCTACCTACAATTCTACCAAAACACTACCTATTCAGTTTATTCAGTCAATCATTCAACCCCAGGAAATAGCACGGAAACTCCATCCCGATCTCAGCGTCCCTTCGGAGCGGGCCTCCGATCCGGAGCCAGCGAAGTCGGGGGAAAGGCGCGCGCGTCAAACTAGGCCCGGAACTTCAAGGCCCAGCACTGCCAGGCTCCAACCAACAGAGCCCACCATCTTTTCCACTGCAAATCCTCTTTTTGAGGCCGCACCCTCGCCACCGCCAACAGCACTCCATGCGTTGTTGTGTCGTCAGCTCGTCACTTCTCAACTCGTACTTCCCCCAACCAGTTCAAGCCGAAGCTGCCATGCCTACTAGTTGTATGTACTCACCGGCCGATAACGGAAATGCCGGGCCCGAAGGAGGCTTAGAGGAAGAGATCTAGGCTGTGATGACTCTGCAGCCAGCCCGGTTCTTGGGAGGAGTAGGTAAGTACATACCTAGGGCTAGGCTTCTTATCACTTCTCTCGCCGCCCCAGTTGGGCGAAAGAGTCTGCATGGGGTTCCCACACAGACTGGATCCTACAACCCTCTTTTTCCCTCACGTTCGTTCGTCGAGAGATGAAGCCAGTGCAGACGTGATCGGACAAATCCCCACCGACGCCGGGCTTCCGCTGCGGGGTTCGGATCGTGGTGGTTGGTAACGGGGGATCCTTGGGGAGAAGGAGGTGGTAGTCATTCCCCTCTCGATCTAGTCTTGTCCTGTGAATATTTTCCCATTGGTAAGCTCTTGTTGACTTTTGCCGTGAACTCTTTCGCTGCTGCTGCTGCTGCTGGATCCTGCTCTCTGAGTTCCTTTGCTTCTTGTTCAATACTTCTTCACCCCGTGAGCTGAAACCGTCAAGATCTCGGTCTTCTACGCCGAGGCTTAGAACGTCATAGACAAGATGGATCGCGGTTCCAGAACTCCGCCGCCCTATGAAGAGATACCCCAAACCCCGGGGGCCAAACTTACTCCCCATGAGTCTTCGGAACAACAGCATCTTACGTTACCTGGGACCTCACCATCGCCGGACATAAGAGCCTCCAAGGATGGGGAACCGCTCCATGACTTTCGCCGCCTGTCTCTGAGTCCCTCTCCAAGCCCTTCGCCGGTTCCAAGGGGACTTTTGCCGAACCATGGGATGGACTCACAGCCCGCAACACTCCCCTCAAAGTGGCAGGCGTTCTGGAAACGAAACAAGCCCGCCGCCCTCGTTGCTCTATCCCAATTCTTCGGTTCGCTGATGAATCTCAGCGCCCGCCTCGTCGAACTCGAAGGCGAGGGCATGCATCCTGTCCAGGTGCTCATCATGAGACAATCCATGACAGCGTGTTGCTGTATGCTATACATGTGGTGGAGCAAGACACCAGACTTCCCCTTCGGTCGGAGAGATATCCGGTGGCTCCTATTTCTGCGAGGATTCTCTGGCTTCTTCGGTATCTACGGCATGTGGTACTCGATGATGTACCTCCCTCTCGCCGACGCCACCGTCATCACCTTCCTTGCCCCTGGTGTTGCTGGCTTCATATGCTGGTTTGCTCTCCGGGAGCCCTTCACGCGGATCGAGCAGCTTGCTACACTGGTAGCCCTCCTGGGCGTAGTTCTGATTGCGCAACCTACTTCGCTCTTCGCCAAGTCAGAAGACGAAGACCCTTCGACCGTTGAACCTCCCGAGGCTGGACTTCCAGGCAAGGACCACGAGGCCACGGCGGAGGAACGTCTTTTGGCGGTTGGTGTCGCTCTCCTCGGTGTGCTAGGAGCCGCCGGTGCCTTCACAACCCTCCGGGCTATTGGGAAGCGTGCCCATCCCTTGATTTCCGTCAACTTCTTCGCAATCATCTCCACGCTGATTTGCACCGTTGCCCTAGTCTTCGCACCCATGCTCGATATCAGCCAACCAGCGCTGCGATGGATAACGCCTACCACCGTAAAGCAGTGGCTCCTCCTCCTCCCCCTTGGAATTATGGGCTTCGTCATGCAGTACCTACTGACTTCGGGTCTCGGAGCCGACAAGTCCAACAGGGCCAACGCCATGATCTACACCCACATGCTGTTCGCGGCGAGTTTCGACCGGTGGGTATTTGGACATCAGATGGGCGCGATGAGTGCGGCGGGTTGCACCCTGATTCTGGGAAGTGCCATTGGTGTTGTCTTGATGAAGAAGGCTCCGCCTCCGAAAGCGCCGGTGGATGATGTGGAACGACATGGTAACTTAGTAGGTGAGTCTGAGGGCTCGCCGATGTTGCTGAATGGGATAGGGACGTCCGAGGAGGTGCGGATCTCCCGGTAGGTCAGATTTCGGGTTTGCCGTGTTGTCATCGGGCCATAAGGATATATACCCAGTTTGGGAAAAGTAGCAGTATTTATAGGCACTTGATGCATTTATAGAGCACTCATGAGAAGTGTATGAAGGAAGTGAAGTTGTTGAGATTCTCAAAGCAAATAGTGAGCTTGAGTTCTCGGGAAATTTCACCTCGTGAGTATTCGAACAATAAGAGCACAGAAGGGGAAGTAAGAAAACAGAGCACAAGGCCAACAATTGTTGGACTGTACAAGTGGACATTTCATGAGACTTTCGTGATGCTCCAGGGTAGGTGGTGAAAAGCAATCACGTGACACATCCGAACGCGAGAGGACGCGCTTGGCCCAGGAGCTTCTAGGCTAACTAAGCTCACGTCGCAAATCTTTAGAAGCTCGAGTCCGCGACACCGAATAAACATCAACCAACCAACGTATTCCACTTTCCACCACGAATTCCGTCATCGAATCGCCGAGAATCATTGCGCCTACGAACCCGAGTCAACGATACTAAAAAAAAACCCGTACCACATCGGCAGTCCACCGACAAAATGGTCCAGATTAGTGAGGTGAAGGGCAACAAGCGAGACAATCGCACGGCCGCCCACACTCATATCAAGGGCTTGGGCTTGAGGTCCGATGGATACGCAGAGAAGCAAGCCTCTGGCTTCGTTGGCCAAGTAGGCGCTCGAGAGGTGAGATCGAAGTCGCCTATGAAAGGCGTGCTACGTACTGACCAGCCTTGAATAGTCCTGCGGCGTGGTGGTGGACTTGATTCGAGCTCAGAAGATGGCCGGCAGGGGTGTTCTTCTTGCAGGTGGTCCTGGAACTGGAAAGACGGCGCTCGCGCTCGCGATTAGCCAGGAGCTAGGAACAAAGATTCCCTTCTGCCCAATCGTCGGAAGCGAGATCTACTCGACAGAGGTCAAGAAGACGGAAATGCTGATGGAAAACTTCCGGAGAGCAATTGGTCTCAAGGTCCGTGAGACGAAGGAGGTATACGAAGGAGAGGTTACAGAGCTCACGCCGGAGGAGGCCGAGAACCCTCTGGGCGGCTACGGCAAGACCATCAGCACCCTGCTGATCGGCCTGAAGAGCGCAAAGGGTCAGAAGAAGCTTCGCTTGGATCCCAGCATCTACGAGGCTATCCAGAAGGAGCGAGTTACGGTGGGCGATGTGATCTACATCGAGGCCAACACGGGAGCGTGTAAGCGAGTTGGACGATCGGACGCCTATGCCACAGAATTCGATCTCGAGGCCGAGGAGTACGTGCCCATCCCCAAGGGAGAGGTCCACAAGAAGAAGGAGATTGTGCAGGATGTCACGCTACACGACCTGGACGTGGCCAACGCGCGACCGCAGGGCGGGCAGGACATTATGAGCATGATGGGCCAGTTGATGAAGCCCAAGATGACAGAGATTACGGACAAACTGCGCGCTGAGATCAACAAGGTGGTCAGCAAGTACATTGACCAGGGAGTGGCTGAACTGGTGCCGGGCGTTTTGTTCATTGATGAGGTAACGTCTCTCTTCCCCGTCTCATGTCGGGACGGGAACCCCCTTGGCTAACATAGGGACCGTTTGATAGGCGCACATGCTCGATGTGGAGTGCTTCACCTACCTCAACCGAGCCTTGGAATCGCCAATCTCCCCCATCGTCGTGTTGGCCTCCAACCGGGGAATGTGCACCATCAGAGGCACCGACGACATTGTCGCAGCCCACGGAGTCCCCACCGACTTCCTCGCGCGGCTGCTCATCATTCCCACGACGCCCTACGAGGCTGACGAGATCAAGCGAATTGTGCGGATACGCGCCACGACCGAGGGTGTGTCCGTGACGGATGGCGCCATTGACAAGATCGCAGAACACGGTGTTCGAATCAGCCTGCGATATTGCCTGCAGCTGCTAACTCCCGCGAGGTAAGTAGACCCCCGGCGCCACGGCGAAAGGGATAGATTGAGACCCCCCCCTGCCTTCCCCCGGCCCAGCTCCGAGACATGGGTAGCTGACAGGGGACAAACAGCATTCTTGCAAAGGCCAACGGCCGCTCGCAGATCGACGTCCAGGATGTTGCGGAGTGTGAGGACTTGTTCCTTGATGCTCGCCGCAGCGCCTCGCTCCTCAGCAGCGAGGCTGGACGAGGATACCTCTCGTAGAAGGAGAGGGGGAGATGAGAGAGGAGAAATGGATGTTGAGCCGGGGTCAAGGGGTCCGGCAGATTCTAGACGGCGCTTTTGGGGTGCGAATGGGAAAGACGTGTCATAATTACTACCATTTTACAGGCTGCGAAGGACTGGAGATACCAATACCAAATACCCTCCAGGACCAGGGCGACGAGAGGAGCTGAAGAGGAAAAAGAAAAAGAACGACCAAGTTTTGTACTGTTTGATAGGACTCAAGGGAATAGGTAAAACCCCAACAGAGAGAGAGGTTCGGCGTCCGGGGGGGGCTGACTACTGTTTCTTCCTTCATCACGATTCATCACATCGCCATGGTGAGAATGCCATTTGCAAATCCCTAGTTCCTTTGTCCCCTCCCTCCCTTCTGTTCCATTCACACATTCACTCTCCCTTCCCCGACCATCTTCCTCTGTTCGCCCTGGCCCCAACACCCGAAGGCCGTTGACTATACACCCCCCACAGCAATCCAGGATTGGAGATGATACATCCCGCAATTCCCGTCCGTCCCATTTCGTCAATGTCCGCCTCTATCCGGATTGTGCCTGGCCCCCCCGTTGGCCCCCGTTGATTTGACAGCCATAGGACAGTCATGGGTTTTTTATCAAAGAGTAACAAAAAGATGATCAGTTTGCCTTTTATCACGTGCAGCACACTTACCGTACCGACCTTACCCTACCTACCAGCGTAAGGCTTCTTCCCCCCTCCCCAAATTTCGGTGCGGACATTGTCTTTGTCTCAGGGACGGACGCCCCCCTAAGCATTCCAAGCCTGGCCTGACACCGTTTTGCATTCCGTTGGTGCATTGTCAAAAGGAGGAGCGAGCGTCAGTGCGCGCAGACCAGTTTAACGGGTCAAAGGTATTCAACATCCAAGACCTCTCTTTCTTCTATGTCTCTCGCCAAGGAGGAGGACGAGTAGGAGGAGGAGGGGGAGTAGAAGCGGGAGCGCTCCAAGGGTGGCAGGGACGGAGAGCAGGGGGGATGGGCACCGCAGAGAGAGAGAGACAGAGAGACAGAGAGGTCTGGCGGCTGACTGCAAAGAAAGATGATATATCATGGGGCCCGTGGCTGCTCTTTGTGCGGCGGTCACGGACGGGTTTTTCTTTTTTGGGCGCGCGTCCACACACATTCACGCATACAGACATTGACAACACGCACCCTTGCTTGTCCTGGTCTAGTCTGGTCTGGCGCATCATAGCCTTGGTCGTTTCGTCCGTCTCTTGTCTATCGTTTCCTCTATTCCCAGGCCACGCTCAAGCGGTGTTGCCCAACAGGCAGCCCCCCCCTTCGTTGGGTGACGATCAGGACAACGAGACACCTACTGTCCATCGCTGTTACTGAGGATCCAGAATCTATCTACCTTGTCGTCGTCATTGCTCCCTGCGGGAACGGACACACACACACGGGGGCGACCGGACGGCAGTGTCTGTTCTATCGACCGACCGGCGCAAACGCGAACAAAGCAGGCTGACCTGTGGTTGCAGCGACGGGCTCTTCCTTCAGCAGCGGACTCCCGAGACATGTAGGGGCGTTCCCCCCACGGTCCAATCCAAGGCAACCCCCCGGTTCCCTTCACTACAGGCAACTAACCGGTCCATCTAACTAATCCAACCCCAACCAACCGAACCCGCCTATCCGCCACATCGGGAAGAAGGAAGACAGGCAGACAGGGGCGACACCGGAGGAGGGAGAAAGTAAACAGCGAGGTTTCTTTTCTTTTCTTTTCTTGTGAAGATCGAGAAGTGCTTCGTCTTCGTCTCCGTCGTTGTTGGCGTTGGTGTTGGTCGTGTGGATTTTTTGAAAAGGGCATTCCAAGAAGAGTCAGATCTAAAAACGGAAGAAAGAAACGCAATCCCCCCCAAAAGAGGGTAAACGGAGAAGAAAGAAAGAACAAAAAAAAAGCCGAGGCAAAGAAAGAGAGAGAGAGACAGCAAGGGAAGAAGGGGAAAAAAAAAAGACCCAGCAGAGGGTCATAGCCTCCTCCCGATAATGGAACAGCGCCTCACGTCCTGCCCCAGGCGTTGAGTGACGGGGTTGTTCATTGTCTCTTGGGGACCCTATTCTCGCGTGAATGGGTAAGGTCGCCTGAATAACCACAACACAAAGGAAAAAACAACAACACACAGCTGCTCTTTTACTTACTTACCACCCCCCTTGCCCCCCTCCCAGACGCACCGACACGCGAAGGAACCACTGGTTTCGTTCTATTCTGCTTCTCTTTCATAGTGGGAGAGAGGAGGAAAGGACAGAAAGAAAGAAAAAGAGAGAGGGAGAGAGGGGAGGAGAAAATAGCATCCATCCTCGAGAGACGGCATTGCCACTGTTCTTGCTCCTCTATTCTTCTCCTTATTCTTCTCGTCTTTCCTACTTGGTTCCTATTCTCTCTCTCTATCTCTCTATTCGAAGCCGGGTCCTATTCTTGTTCTGATCTTCGTTTCCGATTCTTCCCCTACCTACCTCCCCTGTCCTCTCTCCCTCTCTCTCTTCCCTTCCCTTCCCTTACCTTTCTCTCACTACTTCTCTTCCTCTCACTCTCTCTTCCCGTTCAACTTTCCCCCACTCATAAACTCGACCAGGGTATGGTGGTAGTGGTGTAAGTTGGCGTTCTCTCTCATCCTCCCAACACCCCCCCTTGCCCTCCTCCCCAACCAACCCTGTCCGTTCCCAAAACGCTCCTCTCTCTCTTCCCGTTCGTTTGTCAGCCCGTTCAAAATGACACAGGTCATGTCCTTGGTTGCTCCATCCGAGGCTCTGACCCCGGCCCACTCGTCACCCATGGATATCGACGAGCAGGACAACCATGAACGTGACGGCCGCCGCGCCTATCGATCCGTTGCCGACACGCCCGAATCACCCTCCCCTAACCCCCTCGCCGCTGCCCTCGCTGAACGCGGTCGAAAACGTGCTGCTTCCATCAACACTGCCGAGGCGAACTATGCCCGGCTCGAGAGACTGAAACTCAGCACTCCAACCAGCATGAGCAGCGACAGCCCGAGGGACATGATATGTCTCTGTACTCCGGCTCCCAAGATTCCCAGGCCTCGAAACGGTGAGCGAACTAGTCCCTTCTTTGTTGTTGATATCGCTGGTCCCCGTCTCGGTCGGCTGGAGACGTCCGTCGAGACGGAAGGCTCAGCTGAGCAGTTATCATTTTCTGCCGAGTGACAACGGCACTTGTGGCCTATAATGCCATGGTCAGTACTAACTCTTCCATATAGCATTCATCCTGTATCGTCAGCATCATCAGGCTCAGGTTGTCGCCCAGAACCCCAACCTTTCCAACCCTGATATTTCCAAAATCATCGGAGAGAAATGGAAAGAGGAGGCCGAAGACATCAAAGCCACCTGG
This sequence comes from Fusarium robinianum, assembly GCA_013623725.1. Classification (NCBI taxonomy): domain Eukaryota; kingdom Fungi; phylum Ascomycota; class Sordariomycetes; order Hypocreales; family Nectriaceae; genus Fusarium; species Fusarium robinianum. The sequence continues at coordinate 77,089 of JABFFI010000160.1, read as the reverse complement.
AAGAACCTGGCCGACGAGGAGAAGCAGCGCCATCAACGTCAGTACCCTGACTACCGATATCAGCCCCGACGCGGCACCAAGGCCCAGGGGGCTCGTTCAGGTACTTCGCCCGCGGATGACTCTGGCCGCTGCCCAAAGTGCAATGGTAGATCCATCGCGACGCCTCGCACGCCGTCTACCCCGTTTGCCACTCCCACCGCGGCGAAGCCTGTGATGCATCCATACACCCCTTCCTCACGAGGAAGCGATCCGGATCCGGCTCGCCGGGGAAGCTATGGTGGCATGCCCGTGACTAGACTGCGATACTCCGGTCAACCTGGCCCTCCAGATGGCGACGACGACTATGAGCTCGACTCGCCGGAGTTGAAGAGACGTCGGTTTAACAGCACCGCGAGCTATCACTCCATGTCTTCCCCTGGACCAGGTGGACGAGCTATGTCGATGGGTGGTATTCCGCCTGGGATGCGGCCATATCCTGCCACTCCTCTGCCTGAACCGGGAAGCTTGAGTCTGCCTAAGGCTGGTCCCATGCCCCCTCCCCCACGACCTTCGATCTCGGGACCTTGGGGTGAGCAGGGACAGCATCCTGGTGCCAGACATCTGTCCTACGACGAATCTCTCCGACTGCCCCCTCTGCAGACTTCCGGTTCCATGTCGCCCACCGTTGGGGCCGAGGTTGATATCCGACAGATCAGCACGCCGACTACTGGCCTAGGGATATCGGGGGGCCGTGATAACCAGGCCCGGGGCGTCGAGGCCATGATCATGTCGATTCCTTTCTACCGAAAAATCTCGGTGCTGGCCCGGATCAGCCAGGCGCTGGCACCGCCTCGACCTGGAAGCCCTGCATATGACACCCGTGGAGCCGTCATCGCGGTCGAAGGCCCAAACCAGAGAATGCTTCAACATGTTGGCCGAGTCATCGAGCAGGCCTTGCGGGCTTCCAATGAAGTCCATCTGAAGACCTGGGCGGCTAACGCGGGACTGGAGAAGCAAGGAGAGGAACCTCGGCGATCCGAGGGTATTGCGACACCACCTGAGCCGCAGCAGTACATGTTAGTTTCCTGCTTCGAGTCCATCGTGCGCTGGCACCAGAATTCTCGAGAGATTGTTGATCACATTACCGGACGAGGAGATTCGACTTCCCCTTCCAACAAAGATGACAACGAACCCCAGGGCGACGCTTCCCGACGCGGCTCTACTGATTCTCAGCTCGCCGACGCTCAGCCCGTCGATGCTCAGGACAAGCCGTTCAAGTCCAAGGTCCCCGTGGCGCTCCTCAACGAAGGCTTCAGCCTGACCATGTCGGATAGATTCGCCTGCTCAGTGCCCATTGCGGATTCATATGCGCCGATTGATCACTGGCAGTGGATGGCGACGCTCTGGCGTGGTGTTATTGGAGCTGACCTTGTGGTCTATGTGATGCCCAGCAGCGAGGACGAACTTGCCAAGTACGGGGCCGTTGAATTCCAGAAGCGTCCTGGGCTGGCCATGGTGCGTATCCCTATCGGGAAAGACCTGGACGAGGCCATGGAGCGAAGAATCGCCTTTGAGGTGGTTGAATGGATGCGCGGTGGTTCTTATCGCGAGGGACTTGCGAAGATGGGATGAATGAATGAATGCTGAAAGGTTTGAACGACAATCGAAATGGCGTTGACGGCGGACCAAAGGATCGATAAAACGAGCGTTTTTGAGGAATAAAAAAACATGGCTGGAGGACATTGGGATTGCGACTTTAAGTGAGGAGTTGGCACTGCTGCTATTGGTCTTTGGGCGAAGAGAATTTCAACGACAAACAGGTTTTGGTTGGCCAGAAAACACACACACGGAAATCGAAAACAGGGCCGGATTCTCTTCGAAATAAATAGGCATGAATCGAGGGTCAGTAGATTCATTAAGTACCTAATATTAGTTGGAAGTAATTTGTTGTCGTTTTCGAGTTGAGTGAGTGAGTGAGTGCCGTACTTGAAGTCCGTCCTAGTCGCCTGTTCAGGGGGTTTTGAGACGGGGATGACGCTGGTTGCCTGGTGAGAGATTCAAGGATCGACAGACATTGTATCGACTCATTCCGTGTCCTCAATCTCGAGAAGCTGAACAAGAGTCCAAGAAAAAAACTGGCATTTTAATGCAGCTTTCACCATGAACCACAGAAAAGCTCAACCAATCTCCTGTATCTTGTCGTGTTTGAGAATCGTCTGAAGTTGACGGGTTGGTTGGTCTAAAGGTGGATACACGGTACGTATCCCAACGCTAGCCGCCACCATGACAAGACATGAACGGACCACCTGTTGCCGCCGTCGCGTTTATCCGAGAGTAAACGCGGATTGGGGGACAACAATTGTGGGCGGGCTGTAGGACAGTGCGTGAGTGCTCAGGAGGCAGCTCGTGAACAAAGACGTCAGCACTCCAAACAGGCAACAACAACAACAACACTAATAACTACGAAAGGCCACGACGGCGACGGTAACGAAACCTGTGGCAGCTGCGACGATACCTTCACCTCACGGCAACGTCGGCACGATGCCAAATATCCCCGACGACTTCCAATAATGCCGGATTTCAAACCTGGACAGACCGTCCAGCTCAATGATGGTCGCAAGGGAACCGTCCGCTTCGCCGGCCCTACCCACTTCCAGGTCGGCGAATGGGTGGGCATCGAGCTCGAGGAGAAGACTGGAAAGAACGATGGCAGCGTCAAGGGCGAGCGGTATTTTGATTGCCCCATGGGCTACGGCATGTTCGTCAAGCCCATGATGGCTACCATCATTGCACAGGCGCCCGCACCGAAGCCCCCGGCTCGAAGGCCTTCTAGGGCGAGTAGCTTCAACCCAGCCGCGGGGAGGACCTCAATATCGGGAGATATAGGCTTGAGTAGGAGGAAGAGTCTGAATGCGCCGAGTCCGAGTCCGGTTCCTAGGGTGGGCCGGCCGACGAGTATCGCGAGGGTATGCTTCTTTATCCTCTGGTGGAATTGGATCGAATGCTAACCTTGTCCCAGTCTCCCACGAAATCACCCACCAAGCAGATCATGAGTGCGTCGTCTAGCGCCGCGGTATCAAGAACAGGAACACCTTCCAATGTCCGAGTGCCGTCCGCCGGGTCCAAGACTCGTCCTTCCTTAGGAGGCTCTCGTACCTCAATGGGTCCTCCGCCACCACCCATGAACCGACCAACCAGGCAACCGTCGACATCAGGACCACCAAGACCAGGCGGGCCCCTCAACCGAACATCAAGTGGCCGCATGTCCCTGTCCGGACCCCGAGCGTTGTCACGACCAGGCTCGGCAGCACGACGGACATCAGTAGATTCCCAAGCAGGAAGGGAGCATGGCTCGTCTGATAGGGACAGTGTGGCTTCTCCTATTAAGGACAATGGGGAAATACTGTCACCGCAGCCTAGGAGCCCGGTGCTCGCGAGAACCAAGGCCCTGGAGAGATTGACTGGAACAGCCCCCTCACGCACATCTACCCCCCCAGCAGGAAGGAGACCGATGGCCCACCCGACCGCCACTAGGACTGCAGGAAGCACAGCTGCTAGTCGAGAGATCGAAGATTTGAAAGCCAAGCTCAAGGTTCTGGAGCGCAAACGAGTCGAGGACCGGGACAAGTTGAAGCAGCTTGAAAAGATCCAGGGCGAAAGGGATAAATTCGAGAACGTAATCCAGATGCTGCAGCAAAAGTATCAGCCTCAGCAGCAGGAGAACGCTGAGCTCAAGAAGATGCTCAAAGAAGCCGAGGCGAGACTGGAGTCGATTGAAGAGATGCAATCCGAGCACGATAGCATTATGGAACTGGCTACTCTCGACCGGGAAATGGCTGAGGAAACGGCCGAGGTACTCAAGGTCGAGCTTGATGCGCTCAAAGAAAAAACGGAAGAGCTTGAATTGGAGGTTGAGATTTTGAGAGAAGAGAATGAGGAGTATAGCAATGGCATGTCTCCTGAGGAGCGCGCTAGCACCGGATGGCTTCAGATGGAACGCACGAACGAACGATTGCGAGAGGCTCTCTTGCGGCTGCGGGATTTGACCCAGGAATCGGAAAAGGAGTTGAAAAACCAGATCACTGGGTTGGAGGACGAGCTGAAAGAGCTCAACGTCACGAAGCAAGAGTACGACGTGTGCAAAGACAAGTTGAACAAGTCCGAATCCGCTGTTGAGGACCTGCGTCAGCAGCTTGACAACGCCCTCGGTGCTGAGGATATGATCGAGGAGTTGACCGAGCAGATTATGAGCATGACGGAACAGATGGATGAGCTAAAGGCCATCATTGATGACCTCGAGAGCTTGAAGGAGATCAACGACGAGCTCGAGATCAACCACGTCCAGAACGAGAAGGAAATGCAGGAGGAACTCGACTTCAAGGATAGCGTCATTGCGGAACAGGCTCGACGCGCGGGTCAACAGGAGGAGACGCTGGAGGACATGGAGTACACCCTCTCACGGTTCCGGGAGTTGGTGACGAGCTTGCAGAGTGACCTGGATGACATGCGGGCATCCCAGGCCGTCACAGAGGGAGAGTCCGAGAAGCTCAACGACCGATCGCGAGCCATGATGGACCTGAACATGAAGCTTCAGATCTCAGCGGCTAAGGCCCAGGTTAAGACGATTGACCTGGAACTCCGGCGATTGGAAGCCCAGGAGGCTGAGCAGCATCTCGAGATGGTCAAGTTGTTCTTGCCCGACACCTACAAGGAGGACCAAGATTCCGTCCTCGCCTTGCTCCGCTTCCGCCGGCTGGCCTTCAAGGCAAACTTGCTCAACGGCTTTATCCGGGAACGCCTCAATGGCCAGCCTCACCCCGGGAACGAGGACGACATCTTTGCTGGGTGCGATGCTTCGGACAAGCTTGTCTGGGTGTCTACCATGTGCGACCGGTTCGTCAACGATATCAGCCATTGCTCCATCGAGCAGTTCTCTAGGTACCAGAATGCTTTGTACGAGCTGGAGCCCGTCGAGCGTGCGCTGAATGCCTGGATCGATGGCTTGCGCCGAGATGAGCTGAAGGAGCAGAAGTGTGCAGATGAGCTGCACCGAACTATCGCCCTTCTGTCTCATCTTGGCGAGGTTCACATCTCGTCGAATCTGGCCAACTATGCCGATGACTCTCATATGAAGGCCATCGTTATGCAGAGCCATCTCGACTCGGCGGCCGTCGCATTCAACACCCTCCGAGGTCTCGTCCAGCGTGTGGTTCCCGCCGAGGGCGACGAGGAGGAGCTTGCTCAACACTTTGCTAAGAAGGCTGACATGGTCATCACTCAGACCCGAGGCACAAAGGTCATTGCTGGCAAGACTGTTCGTGCCCTCCAGGATCTCCGGACCAGGTCACTGTCACTGCTTCCTGATACCAAGGAGGCGTTTGAGCAATGCTGCGATGCCACGCGAGAACTGGCGGACCTAGCCAGGCAAATCGGCCTTGGGCTGCACTCGCTTCTTACTTTGGATGAGGGTAGGACAGAGCCCTTCACCTACGTTGAGGTGCAGAACGCGATTCACAAGACGGTTTTCACCGTGAGCACCTCAGCGGAATCCGACCTCTTCTCCTCTTACCTCGCTAAACTACGCACTCTCACATCACAAATCTCCGACCTTGCTTCACTTGCCACGGACCTTGACCAGGTTCAAGAGTTTGATCGGACCCCCCCGCCCTGGCTATTGCGGTCACAGGAGCTCAAGGCCCTCAAGACCGTCCCCGTTGATGCGGAAGAAGAGCTCCGTCGCCTTAAGGAGGAGTACAGTGAGGCCCGCCGCACCATCGCCCAGCGCGACGAGCATCTCAGCACCGCCATCCTCAAGATCGAGACCCTTGAGTCTAGGATGCGCGACGCCCAGGCCAACATCGAGCGCATCAGGAACCTGCAGGTCGAGCTCGAGGCCTCGGGCCAGCAGATCGGGAGTCTCAAGGAGGATATCGAGAAGCAAGACCGCGAGCTCAAGTCGCTCGAGTCGGAGCGCGACAAGTGGAAGAAGATTGCTAGTGATAGTCGGGCTTTCGCCGACGGCGCTGATGCCGCTGGTGCCAAGGCTGGTCAGGAGCGCGCCGTCGCCACGGCGAGGGAGATGGACGCACTCAAGGATGACATCGAGAGCCTACAGTCCGCCGTCCGCTACCTCCGCGAGGACAACCGCCGCGCCCGCACCGCAGAGCAGCACAACTACGACTGGCTCGCCGAGCCCCTCAAGAAACCTGTCAGCGTCGCCGAACAGCGTCGCGCCCTCATCACCGCCGAGAGCAAGGACGTCCTCGGCGAGTTCCTCAAGATGGCATCCTCCGCCTCCGTCTACGACTTCGCCGCACTGCCGGAGGACAAGCTCGCCTGGAAGCCCGCCCGCTCTACGCCGCAGTACCATGCCGCGAAGCAGATGGAGGACTACGCTGCCTGGGCTGCCTGGCAGGACTCGGTGTTGCAGAAGGCGGGCGTGCTCCGGGGCGCCGAGAAGCGCAAGGCTGCTGCTGCTGCTGCCGGAAATGCCGCTGCTCGATTGCGCATCAGGATGCCTGGGAAGGATGGCAAGGTTCTTCCTGGGGCTGGCCGGGACGTGCAGATCGTGGGATCGAGGGAGTGGGAGGCCTTGCAGGGCCGTATGGTGGCTATATGATGGGACTAGGACTGAAGTGCAGCGAGTTGTCAACATACCCCTATTTGGTAGATTTTTGTATTTTTTGAGGAGGGAGTCCTCTTTTCTTCGTTTTCTTCGCTTGTTCTCTTGACTTCTTTTTCATCTAGCAAGTGTACGTGAGGCGAATAGTGTCAAGACTTTCACAAACAACCCCCGAGACGGGGTGTTATTTCTCTTTCAATCCTCTCTGCTTGTCTCGTGTCTCGTGTTTGCGTGTGTGGTCATGCTTCATCCCTGGTATCTATCTCCCATGTCTCAAGAACCTGTCCATGCCGCGCCAGACATCCGTCCATCCACCCACGGGTCTCTACGAGTTCATCCCTACACAACCCTCCTCCCCCTTTCCCCCTCTCACGACCTCCCCTTGCCCTTCTTATCCTTCTTCTTCTTCCCCCCTCC
>JABFFI010000160.1:54439-70036 GCA_013623725.1 Fusarium robinianum | reverse complement strand
TCTTCCCCCCTCCTCCCCCAGTCTCCCCCCCACCAGCCTGCGCCCCCATCAACGCCGCCATCGGATCCCCCCCGCCCTGCATCTCCTTCATCATATCCTTGAACAAATTCTCCGAGACACCACCCCCCGTCATCGCCGGGCTCAAGTACGGCAACAACTCGCCCATCTTCCAGCCCCTCGGCACCGCCGGCCGCGGGTACGCCTTGCCCGGCTCCGGCTGCAACTGCCCGCCCATGCGGACCCTCAGGCCCATGCTGTCCTCCGTCGTCGGGTTCGCCTTAAGATGCTCGGCCACGAGCCTGTACAGGTGGTGCTTGTTCTTGACCTGCGTCCCCGCGCCGGCCTTCTTCAGCCCGACCTTGACGCGGCCCGGGTTCGCCCAGTCCTTGGGATGCACCTTCTCCGGCTCCAGGAGGGTCGGCAGACGCAGCCGGGAGCACGCGTTGGCGATCTCCCTCGCCAGCGGGTCCTTGACGGCCAGCTCGGCGCTCACGCGGCGGCCCTCTGCTCGGGTCCGCGAGGCGTCAAAGTACACGGGGTACAGGCACTGGAAGTCTGCGTAGGCGCCGCGGTCGGCCGTCGAGGGGAGCGTCGAGGTGCGGGGCCCATCGGGGATGTTGGCGGGTTGGATCTGGGGCGCTTTCTGGGCGACGACGGAGGATGAGGGAGCAGAGGGCTTCGGGTCTTCGACGCGGCGCATGATGTCCGAGTCGGCAAAGTCATCGATGTCGCCCTCGGCGGGGTCAGAGTCGAACTCGCTGTCCGACACCTCTTCTATCCTGGGGTGGGACATGATTTGGTTCTTTTCGTTTTCTGGCTTTTATGTGATTTGTGGGGTAGCAGGAACTGCGTTGATGGCTATCGGCAGTTGACAAGAATGCGATATGGGTACGCGGTGAGCTCGAGTAATCGAATGGAGGATAGGGACTCCAGGGTCGGGATTTGAGAGTTGTGGATTGAAGTGGTGATGGGGTTGAAAGTGCCACTTTGGCGTTGAGGGTCAAGGTGTGGCAAGTGAGAGGTGGGTAGGGTGAGGCTCTCAATGTGGGGTAAGATAGGTACGTACAGGGGAGCCTCCTGGGCAGGTCTCGATCTACTTCGTAGGTTTAGGTACCTTACCGAGTTAGGTAGTAGGTTCAAGTGTAGATAAGGGGTCGCGTCACTTTATAGACACCCTTGACAAGGAGATACTTGCTGCGATTGGAAATGAACAACTATTCCCTAGATTCAATCGAGACCTCTCGACGTATTTATTACGAGGTTGACTCAATTAAATCCTCCAAATACCCCAAAAAAAAGAGTGGACTGCCGTGTAGCATTCTTTCTTCCTTTCATATGTTCCCGCGAATTCCACTAAAAAGAGAACAAAAAAACCCATGAGATGCATTCTTCCCTTCCCGCAAGACCCCTGGATTCTCTCCTCTATGAAAACATGCGATTCTTGTGGTGCGAGACCATTGTGAGTCCTGGTGAAAAGGAAATTAAAGCCGAGTTGTTGAGAAGAGAAAAAAGTCCGCAATCAAGTTGTAGAACCGAAAGTAGGCAAATGCCTACTCTATGTTTATCGTATCGGGCGTATATTTCTTGGCTCAAGTCTGCTGAGGACCAGGTCTACCTGGTTGCGTGCGCGAAACTAGTTTTCGTCGATGTTCCTGTTTGTAAAGGTGGTTCCCGGAGGGTGACTATCCCGGGGGAATCTGCAATACATACGGGTGCATACCCCATTGGAGACATTGGGACACTAGAAAGGGGCCCATGTCAGTCAGATTCTTCAAAATTAAAGAGTCGAGGAGGAGTAGAGACTGTTAAAGGGGAAACGGGGGGAGAAACTCACATGATGGCCGTAGATGCAGCCTTCCACGTCACAATCTTGCCCACGCGTGCAAGGATTCTGCCGAGCCAGCATGGCAAGCGCGCGGCGCTCGTCCTGGGTGGGCTTGTAGTGATGCTCGAACTGGCAAATGTCTATCTTGGTGCAGGGCCCGCGGAGATAGTGATTGTTGCATAGTTTGTCGTTGTCCTTGCGCCGCTTGAGGCCCTCCATGGCTTGCGGGTTGACGCTGACAGTGGGATCGAGCCCACGGGGTCCTGGATTCCAAGAAGGCTGTGCGGGAGCTTTGCTGCGAGCGCTGACGTTGCCTGTCTTGGGGGGCAGAGGCATGGTGAGTTTCGGGGGAGGCGTGGCGCTCTTTGTGACCTTGGCCCATGTTGCCGGAGCTGCTGGCGCGGCCGGTGGCGGGGACAGAGACGCATGGCTCGTGGCGGGCGTGAGGACAGCCTGAAGGGCAGAAGTAGGCGATGTGTTGGAGTATCCGTTTGCCTCTAGCTTATCACCCATCAGCCGGTCGACGGGTACTTTCTCGGTGAGCTTGGTTGTGCGAAAGATGTTTTCAGTAAAATCGAGCACTTCAGTACGAAGTGCCCCCAGCTCGCGGACCAGAGGCACGCCCTGAAGTAGGGAAATACGCTGTCTGGAACCCTCCTCCTGGAAAACCTCGTCGAGGAAAGGAGCATAGCCAGAGTCGTGCGAGATGCCCATAATGACCTGTTTGCAATTATGGTTGCCCAGATGCCATCGCGCAGTTTCTGAGAAGCCTGTTAGCGTCGGCAAGTATTTGGGGCCTCGGGTTGCTGCGTTCTCACCTCGGATTTTAGAGTCGGCCCTTTCCTTTCCATGGCCAACGTCGATGAAGTCAAACGACGCCTTCACTTGTGTGAATCCCAGAGTAAAGTCCCTGAAAACTGAGGGTTCAGTGATGACGCCGTCGCGGCACAGGGCCTTGCCCAAGCCGGAAATATTGGCCACGACGCGAGTAACAATCTCTAATTGAGGTGCGCGATTCCCGGCGTATTCAGTTATGGCCGTTCGCAGGGCATAAGCTGCCCTTTTGCCACCTTCGAGGCCCTGTTTGACGAGATGGTCTTGGAACTGTGTGTCGAACGGAGACTTGTTAGCTAGCTGCGAACATCATGATTGGCAAAATGGGCCATGGACTACGGGTAGACGTACAAGCAGACCATCCCCATCGATCAAAATCAAGACATAGGGATTCGTGTTCTGTAGCGTATGTTAGCCTGGAGAATGGTGTAACGGTGACACAACTTAGAGACCTTAAGCTTATCATTCTCTTCAACGACCCAGTTGAATTGGGATTTGGTGTCTTCTAAACTCTTCTGAAGTTCTCTTCTCGATTGTTGTTCGGCTTGGAGATCGAGCTTTGTGATTTGAAGACGAGCGCTCAACTCTTGTCTTTCGCGCTCGACATGCTCTGTTTGCTCAACTTGTTGTTCAAGTTTCGAGCAATATAAAATAGCCTCCTATCGAGACAGTCAGAGACATGGGCTGTGGCGAATAGGAGAGTAGTGGGTAGTAGGTAGCAGAACAGGCAGCTCAAACGGCTGGTGATGGGAATGCAGGGACCACAAAGTCCATGGACGGTAACCGGGCACGTGGTCGCAAAGGAACGACGACGACCTCAGTAGGGGTACACACCTCGAGCAACTGATTACTTTGGAGCTGAAAGCCCTGCAACTGATGGTATCGCTCGGCGAAGTTGGTTATTATTTCGGATGGCATGATGGAATGCGAAGAGCTCTTTAGAGCTGGGGAAGCTAGGTAATGGCGGCTAGATGGATGAAAGGACGGAAGGATGGATGAATGTTTAGGTCCACACCGGAAAAATAGCAGGCTTGATTGTTTGTTTTTACGCCGATGAGGTTGCTTGCTGCGGCAGCGTGAAGAAGGATGGAGGATGGGAAGAGAAGACAAAAGAAGGAGGAAGGGGAGTAGGGTCCTGTGAAGGTGGCGGCCTGGGTTGGTAGGTAATTTAGGTAGGTCAGGAGGCAGGTACCGAAGTAGGTCGATGAAAGGACCTCAGGCGAAAGAACCTGAGAGGCGTTTGTGGTGGATGGAGGGTGAGGCTGAGTGCAGCGCCTGAGGTGACCAGAGTGTGAGCCTTGGTACCTGATAGGTAAGGTATTCCGTGGAGGCAGGTAGTAGGTAGGGAAGTTCAGGTTCAGGCAGGTGCGATGGGGGATCAAAGAAATCAAGCACGAGGGAAAGTGCGTTGTAGTTAAAGTTTTATGGATCGATCGGCCAGGGATTTTTTTTAAAGAAAAAAAAAAGAAGAAGAAGCGCGAGCACAGGCACAGACAAAGAGGTCTGTTGCCAGAGACTGGGCCAGGGGATCTTAGTAGAGGCGAGTTCGGTTCTGAGCAGTCAAAAAAAAGAAGAGTTAAAATTAACCGATGCTGGTTTCTTTAGTTTGGAGATGGAAACTGATGAGCGGATAGATAGAGGTTAAGAAAAGAGTTGAAATGGGAAAAGACAAAAGATGAAGGGGTGGGAAGACCAATGCGGCTTGGCTCGTTGGCGTAGCCACGTCCACGCCCACGCCCACGCCCACCCGTAAACGAAGCCACGCTCGGGAGGATTGGGTGTGGATGGACAAAGTGAAAATACGAGAGTGCGCAGGTTGAGACAAGGAAGATGAATGAGTGGATGGGATGGACTGGGGGGATGGGGATGGGATGGTGGGCGATACGCGAAGAAAGGGTGATGGTGATGATGGTCGCCCCATGGGAGACCAGCTCATTTGCACTCACGTTTATCCTTGGGTACGTGTTTCAGCCACGAGCTGTTGTGAGGTTCGCCTTGCAGTGACGGGCAGCGAGCGAGGCAATTCAGCTAAGGGTCTCCGATCGCGTTGGTGAGAGAGTATGGAGTAGTAAGTAGTAAGCCTCTCTAAAGGTTAGAGAAGTCGAACGTGCAAATTAAGTCACAAGAAGCCCTCTTCTCACCGATAAATCGTTTGCAGAAACTTTTTTTTTTACCCGTTCGCTTCTGTTAATTATTTCAAGCTCACAAGCTGACGGCTGCCCCGTTCCGTCGCGGCAACATGGAACTAAAAAAAAAATTAAAAAATTGCCAGGGGGTGCCCGGATCAAATAAAATGCCCACTTCACTCAATATTGACGTCCCATGGATCTGCTTGAGCCCATTTGACTGCCGCGATTTCCCCTAACCGAGTGGGTCGAGCTGCTTCCAAGCGCCTCCAGGATTGGATATTTGACTCCATACATTTCGGCGTGCTCCATGCTAGTCATCATGAGTGAGGGCTAAATCATCAAGAACGCCTTGCTTTGCTGTCAGAAAGTGCAGCCTGCCTCGTTGAAGGGACGAGGAGTGGGGATACAAGGCTGAGTAGATCCAGAGCCTGCCTCTACTACCTATGTAGGACAACTCAGACAACTCAGGCAATAGAAGCTGGGAGAAGAAAATAAGCACGATTGGACCCTGAACGAGTGAGTGTGCATTGATTCACGCACACCCCCCCCCATTGGATGGCCTCCATCCAACGACCAACTCATGTCACATGGAGGAGAACACGCCGGCGCGCACAAATGCTTCCACCAGTCAGACGGGCAGGCAAGCGTTAAAAAGAAAACACTTAAAATCAAGACGGATCTATCCTTGGATACAAGATGGGCGGCATCGCAAATGGCAGAACAACCAAACACTAAGCGCCAGGCGAGGAAGAAGCCCAGAAACATGGTCCTGCCTCCAGATCACCTCTTCTTACCTCTGTCCTAGGTACCTCTCGCCATCTGCCGAACCCAATAGAGACTGGTCACCAAGAACCCTTCCTTATCCCGCCTAATTTCTCATGTTGGGCCGCCTGTCCAGGCTACCCTGTCTCAGAACAGGCGTTGAGACGCTCAGCTGGCACGTGTCCATCCAATCAGGGACCTCCATGACCACCGCGTCTAGGTATGTATCCGGCGTCTACACCACAATATTCCGTAGATCTGATCAATGCAAGGACCACATCACGTACCTTGCTTCGCCATGATCTAGATGCCCTGCCGCGCAATCACTAACGCGTAGAAACTGCGAGAACGCACTCGCATCTGCGTCCACGGTTTGTCTTGGCCTAGGAACATCAAATCGTTCCTGATGTGCTGCCAGCACCCTCAAATGGAACCATCTAGTGACCTCTCCGGGGAGTGGTCATCGTAATCAAAGCCGCCCCTGACACATCATATCTCCAGGGCCTTCGTGAGTATGTACAAAGTCCTTTTCTTGGCCGTATCCTTGGCCGTATCCTTGGCCTCGACTATCGAGGCTGTGTAAATAACGAGCTTGGGGTTGTATTCCAAGCGCCCACACAGCCGTCTGCCCGCGACTCCATGCTTTGGGACGAGACAGGTCACGAACCGATGTAGCGCCCTGAATAAACAGGACGGGCTTGACCATTTTGAAAGAGCGTCCCGTGTGAAGCTCGCTCGACTTCATTTCAGCCACCAGTGACCAACCAGCCTCAACTGCACCTATGCCTCCTGCTTTGGTGAAACTTCTGGTGGCTTCTGATTTCTGCTATCCGGAGAACCTTGTCACGAGCGAGTGCTAGATGGTCGTGCTGCCAGGGGTATGGACATGGGTGAGCTAACTGATGGTGGTTGAAAATGTGCCGTTCTGGTCGGACCCTGCCTAAGCGCCGATTCACTTAGACGCCCGCACCACCGATCAGCACACGCTATTTTAACATTCGTCGTATTACCTTGGTAGGACTTCAAGAAACCTGAACGGCTAGATTCAACGCCCTGGAATTCCTAGTGCCTATAGCTAAACCTTGACTTATCCACCTTCAGTGTACATGGGTTCATAGAAGAGTGGCGCCTGAGAAGCTGAACAACGGCTCGATTGGAACTCGAGGAGCTGGGAGTATTGGCTGGTCTGGCCTGGGGGCTATTACGACGCCGCAGTGAGTCTGGTATTGGAGAGAGCGTGAGACAAACCAAATCCCAGACGGAAGCGTCAACAAGGGTTTGGCCAGGACTGCCAACTACGAAGGAGAAATATGGGCTCACCGGGCTTCACTTCACCCACTCAACGACTTCGGCGGCAGTTCGCCTTCTCCCCCTTGACAGACTGCGTGAATGCCATGAAAATGACTAGCCAGGCTCAATGGCGGAATGTAGACAAGGGTCGTATCGGTATCCGTACTACCTCCACATCCTCCACATCCGGCTGGACGATGGCAGGGAGGGGCGAGAGTTCGCGTGTTTCCTCTATTGCTTGCTTTTGCTGGTCCTATTCCTCCTACGTAGGGATATCGTTTAGGGATGGGTGGTGAATGGGCGATATGATGATGTCCCATCCGCAACCTGGAGAAGGCCCTACGATGAGTGGTGGCAGGCATAACTTGGCTTTCTTTTCTTTTACTCACTCTCCTTGACGGAACGGAGCTCATACCACCAACTCCCAGCCCTGTTTGGGAACGTATGAATAGCCATACCAATCAATGGTGAAGGGCTGGCTTAGGTCGGATCCAAGTGGCTTGACTTGAGCACGGCTCCTAATGATTGCTCTGAACTGGTGATCGCTCTCAGTCGCTATTCTGGTGGAACTTGGCTTATGTACTAGGCTTGGAAGACCCGTCTGCATCGACATCGCGAGTTTTGAGCCTGGGCAACATACTCGATAGATCCTGGGTCCTGGGGAGTCTGACATATCGCGACTTGCTGTAAAGCAGCCCTCACCTAAACCTTGGCTCAGGTACTGTGGTGCAGTTACAGTGTCGCCGGATCTGTGTTGTCAATTCGTTGGCTGCTCCATCTATTCTAAATGAAGTTACAGAGAGCACTTGAATTGGTGTTGGGGCGATCGAGGGAATGGGAAGAGATAAGGACGCGAATCTTCTGGGGCTAGGAGAAGTTGAGGTTGTGGTTTATGGGGCCAAGGTACGAATAAGATGGGGTGGTGGAAACTCACGTGAAGACTGCGTCGACGGGAGTTCCGTGACATGGAACGTCATGTACCCCCATATCTCGGGCTTTTACTGTCTTTGTGTGTTGATGTGGACAGGTGATAGTAGTTGTAGAGAGTTGGATGACGTGCTTTATCCTCGTACAAACGAAGCCGAGTTAAGAGGTCGTCGGCATAGAGCAAATTACAGACTGAGTGCGACGAGAAAGGAGATCAGCTGGTGGTTTGGACGACATGAAGTATTTGTAGGGCATCCCTCATCAACATCACTACCTTAGCTACCCGCAACACTCTGTACTCTGTAGATAGGTAGGTAGTGGGAATCATCACGTTCCCCTTATCATGCTCGCACAGCCACTAATGCAGTCAATCCAACTGATCAGCCTCTACTCTATCAACGTCGCATTGTCCCCTCTCTAAGCGTGACGCCAGCGCTAGGTATAGCTAGTTGTAGAATCAGAGATTTCGAAACTGGTTTCTATCGCTTCGGGGGATAATAATACTGGTTCTAGTATTAGTAGCACCGCGCGTTCGGCCACGTTTGCTGGGTTGTAGCCACTCAGAAGAATATTAACCCCCCCTCCCCATTCTGCACCGTCATCATCTTCAGACCTTGGCCCTCCCCCCCTCTCTTTCGACCGCCAAATGCCAAATCGTACGTGTCGTAGCAAAGTGCACGCTGGCATCCTTATAAAAATCAGCCTCTGAAGTGGAGACCCGGCGGTGCTTACCCTGTCTGACAATTTGCCCCAGAGGAGAATCAATTTAGGGGGTCGTGTGGAAGCGTGGTGATAAATTTGGGTTCCCTCCCCTGGTGGCGTCATGGAGTACCTGAGGGCCAAAATCTGCACGTGCCGCTACGAATATTCCCACGAGGGAAAAGCTCTAAACGGCCCGCTAGTGCGCCCGAGCCTACCGAGAAGGAGCCCCCTGCCTAGACTTGGCAGAGGACGTGGGTGGGTAAGTAGGTAAGGACGGGATGGATAAGGGCCACCTTCAGTTAAACAGGATGCTGCACACTGCCACCATCATCACCTCCCGACCTTTGAACCCACCACTTCCACACACTCTGCGCGCGCCATCTAGTAATCAGTGCGGTGAAGTCGTTCTTGTCTACCTCCTCTTCAACTTCTTCTCCTTCTTCTTCTTATCCGCTCCTTTTCCTCTTCGACCATTCTTGATCTTGCTACGTACTCCTCGCGCGCGCTGCTTCACTTCTACAAACCTCCAGACACCACCCGCCCCCCCCCCTTCAACGTCATACGCACCGCACCTTTGACACGGCCTCTAACACTCGACGGATTCCGTAATCCATCTCCCCAAGGCGGTGGACGATAAGCTCGATTTTCTATCGCGACCTCTGAAACCCATTTTCGCAGACCACCATCATCATGTCTGCTCGACAGACTCGCAGCCAAGCCTCCAAGGCCCCTGATTCGCAACCCTCAGAAGAGGAGCATCAAGTCCAGGCCAACGGCAATGGCACTGCTCACCACACCCCGGAAGCTTCGGACGATGCCCCTCGCGAGAACATCTTCCTCTTCTGGCCCAACATTATCGGTATGACAGGATTCCTTGTCCTAGTTGTTATCTCCCCATCGCTAACACATCTCACCACCAGGCTACGCGCGAATCGTTCTCGCCATCGCGTCCCTCTATTACATGCCCCTCCACCCTCGCACGTGCTCGTTCCTCTACAGCGTTTCCTGCCTACTCGATGCCCTCGATGGCTATGTTGCGCGTATGTACGAGCAGTCGACTCGTTTCGGCGCCGTCCTCGACATGGTTACCGACCGTTGCACCACTGCCTGCCTCCTGGTCTTCCTATCATCCGCCTTCCCTCGATGGGCCATCATCTTCCAGGGTTTGATTGCCCTCGATCTCGCGAGCCACTATATGCACATGTATGCGACCCTCGTTGTTTCGGGAACCGACTCGAGCCACAAGAACATCGACCGAAGCCAGAGCTGGATCCTGAACCTCTACTACACCAACAAGGTACGCATTTGCCCCTCTCGAGCCTCCGAGGTTCAACTCGAGGTACTTACACGTTCTAGGTCGTGCTCTTCATCTTCTGCGCCCTTAACGAGCTCTTCTTTATCGCCCTTTACCTCCTTTCTTTCTCCTCGCCCCTCCTGTCACCCCACCTCATCAAGACCGTCGAGGACCAGGGTGCCCAGCTTGGAGCAGGTGCACAGGTCAACACCTCGATTCTCGCCCAGATCTTCCCCGACCCCTTCAGCGCTGCTGCTCTCGAGCTTGCGCGCGCTAACAAGATGGACTCGACCGTTCCCTGGATCATCGCTGGCATCAGCTTCCCTGTCATGGCCGGCAAGCAGATCATCAATGTTATCCAGCTCATCAACGCGAGCAAGGGTCTTGCTGAGGTCGATCTCAAGACCCGCAGGGAGAAGGGCCTTCCCCGACCTAAGCCCAAGACTGCTTAAATGTCTATTTTCACGTCTTTCCAGGCTACCATCACTTTGAGATACATACCAAACGAGATGGCGGCTCTTTCCGTGTCGCATACACGAAGCCTCAGGCCCCAGCACTACATATTCATGTAGCAGGCGGAAAGGCAAGCGACACGACCTTTCATACTTTGAACGATTTCAACCCGTCTCTTTCCGCCGGGACGCGATCATTAGGGACATTTGGGGAACATGGTTTGATTCCCTGAACTGCATGGCTCGGCGCAAGAGGATCAACTTTACGAATCTGGGAGGGGGGAGGAAAATCATAGGGTCTACGATTGCGAATTGCAACGAGATGGCTCAGAAACAGAGGGACGCGTCAGCTGAGGAGGTAATTACGGTGATCTTCCATTGGATTTAGCGGGTTGACTCTAGACTTTGTTGTTGATGCACCGATATGGCTTCCCTCGTTTCTTTTTTTTGGGTTCTGCTATTCTTTTTTCAGTATATACTATTAATTGTACCTAGACGATGGAGGTCAGGCACTCTCGCTGAAATTTCTCAAACAGATTTTCAAGATGCATACAGACATGGCCTTGTGCGCTGCCCGTCAGAAGCGGATAACCAACTGTCTGGCTTGGTTACTGCGCTGTTCATGTGAGATACTAAGGCGACACAGGAAAATAGTAATGGGATGTTTAATAAACGACAAGTGACATGGTATATTCAAACTCGAAACTCAGGCTCAGGATAACTCTCCAAGCAAGCTCACTCACACAGACTCTTGACTCTTTTCAGCTCTCATGAAACATCACACGCCAACGAAAACTATGCTACTCTCCCTCCGGCACTGCTCGTTCCGGCTACGACCTCCTCGCGACCGGTCTGCTGCACTGGGACCGAGTGGTCACCGGAGCCGTTGCCGTCACCGACAATGCCGCTACCAAGAGCGCCAGCACTGGTGGAATCAGGGGGGGTGACGAAGCCGTACCATGCGACAACGGCGATACCTAGAATACCAGCAATACAGCTGAAGACTAGGGCGACGATGCCGCGGGCTGTGAAGCTGTGGTTGGGAAAAGGGGTTAGTCTGAGCTCGGTCAGGGGTTGGGGGAGGAGAGAGGCATACCCAGAGGGGAGGGTGGCGGCAGGGTGGTTCTCGCCGGTGAGGTCGAGGTAGTTTTCTGTGTTGGCGGCGGCGTTGCCCTTGGTGGGCATGTCAGCGGCTTTGCACGCGTCAAGGTGATTCTGGGGGATGTCGATGGTCTTTTGGAGCGTGAGAGGGTCCTCGACGAAAGTGGCGATGAGGCCCGAGACGACGTGCCACTCAATGTGGCAGTGGAAGAGCCAGACGCCTGTGATGAGTTAGCTTATGCGGACCTGGAGCGATGGCAGGGGGGGGGCGAGAGTCATACCTGGGTTGTCGGCCTTGAAGCGCATCACGATGTTGCCGTTGGGGTAGATGACAAGTGTGTCGCGACGCATGGGCGTACGGGGAAGACTCTTCTCTGAGACGTTGACGTCTTCCCATGTGCCGGCTTCTTCCTCGGAGCGGTAGATGGACTGGAACGCGTGGCCGTGGAGATGGAACGGATGACGTCCGGAGTCGAGGTTGTTCACGACAAGCTGCACCACCTCGTTCTTCTTGAGCACCACGGAATGCGTGTACGTGCCGTAGACGGAGGGGTCGGTTGCATCGTCTCCGGCGCTGAGGGCAGTGTAGAGAGAGGGGACCTTGGCGCCCGCGTAGGTGATGTTGTTGAAGAAGGCGTAGTTCTTGCCGTCGCGGAGGTTGTCCATCATGACGTCGAACTGGACGACGCGGTCGGGAGCGGGTAGGAGGGGCATCTTGTCATGAGGGACGAGGGTCATGTCGTCGAAGGGGTCGAGGGCGTCGACTGTGGCGGCTGGGGGAAGGTCCTCGGAGGAGTCGTAGACAAGCCAGCCGGTGGCGTTGTAGTTGAGGTCGTCGGGGAGGACGTCGAAGAGGGTCTGGCGCGGTGGGAGTTAGTCGGGGGGGTGTCAAGATGTGAGGATTCTTGTGGTGGATGGGTTGCTTACCGTGTCCATGCTGGAGACGATGGGAAAGTTTTTGGAAGTGTCCTTCTTGGTGGTCAGGAGGAAGCTGACACGCTGAGCAGCGGATAGATAGATCATCTCTGCCTCGGCGGGTTCGGTGTAAATGCCATCGACCTCAATGATACGCATCTTGTGGCCCTCGAACCAGAGATACTGGCCAGCAAAGGCGCCCATGTTGACGACACGGAACAGGTAGGTCCTCTCGGGCTTGACGGATAGAGTGAAGTTCTGAGTCTCATTCATGAGGGCGTTGTTGGGGACGGGCTCGGCGCCGGAGGGGTTAGACTTGGCCATGAACTGAGGGATGAGGGTCTGCATCTCATCGTGGTACCAGTCGGAGAGGGTGAAGATGACTTCCTCATCGTAGTCATCCTTGTATGGGAACTTTTTGTCATGGATGATGAAGGGGGCGCGGAGACCGTCTGGGTATTGGGCGCTGGTGTGGGAGTGGTACCAGTATGTGCCTGGTTGATCAACCTGGGAGGTTGTTAGTCAAGGCCGAGACGGAGAAGAAGATATCGAGGGAGAGGGAGAGGGAGGGAAGACTCACGGTGAAGTTGTAAGTGAATGTGGTGCCAGGGGCGATAGGGCACTGGGACACGCCAGCAGGACCGTCCATATGAGTGCTACCGTTCATGTAAAGACCATGAAAATGCAGCGAGGTTGACTGGTTTCCGAGGCTGTTGTGGGCGTTGATGATGACACGGTCACCGACGTCGACGTCGATAGTAGGGATAGGCCACTTCCCGTTGATGCCGATGACGGGACGCTCAAAGGCGTTGTCTGGGTTGGCCCTGACCCAGCCGATGTCGAAGTCATATTTCTTAGTGGCAGCAGCGGCGAGGTGAGGGAGGGCTAGCAGTGATGCTGCCGCGAGGGGGATGGAGTTGAAGAGCATTGTGAGATGTGGGATTAGCTGTCTCGAGCTCATTGATGGGGGGAGGGAGAGAGAGAAGAGAGAAGGAGGAGGAGGAGGATTTCGACAGTATTAGAGATTAGAGAGATTGATAACGACAGAAGAAGAGTGTGAGGGAAGACGTCCCACGGTTCGTCTGTCTGGTAACCTCCTGATGTGACGATTGATGGATGGTGGGTTGGACTAAAAAGAACGGACGGAATCAAATCAGACGGAAGGGTGCGGAATGGATCTCCTTCTCAAACTTGTTTACGAAGAAAGTGTACGTGTAAGTTGATCTCGTGAGAGAGACCATGGCGTGGGTGTAACTAATGTTTGAGAGGTAGGTAATAGGAAGACAGATTGATAAAAGTATTGCCCAACACCGACCCCCATGCATCCATCCCACAATCTAGTCTATTAGGATCCATAGCTGAATCAAGAAAAGAGTGTACGGCCGGAGAAAAAAAAAATAGAACAGACGATATGTAACCGACACCCAGTGTCTGGGAACCCGATGCCGGCGGGAGCGATAGAACCGAAGCTATGGGTAGGTAGTGGAGGAGGAGGAGGGAATGAGTCGATACGCGCCCCCCCCTCGCCTCTCATTCTCGTTTAGGCTGGCTGGAGATGGATAAGATCCAATCCGAATTTCGTGGCTTGAGATGGTCTCTTTTAGTTACTAGCTAGGTTAGTAGCCAATAGCTAGCTTCGAAGGGTGACCCCCCCCCTCCCTCTCTCTCGTGTCAAGGTGGTGGTGGTGGTTGAAAGCTAGACTGAGAGTTCTCGTGGGTTTAGGGGAGAGAGTGTGTGATCCCACCATCTTTTTGGGGGGAATAGAGTATTGATCTTATCAATCGCAATACTACCATCAAACCTTTTTGGTTCCAAATGTTAGTTGTGTTGGTTCTGGTGAGAGAGAGGCACTAACCTTCCAGATCAGCACCGCCATGATTCAAACTCTTGTCAAACCTGTTGTAGGTAGGTAGGTAGGTAGTCGACGACATACCTCCCATGTCGAGGTAAGCATCTGCCAAGCCGGGCCATCCCCTGTCCACAAAGTCTCGGCGATCGCCTCCTGCTTCTCCTCCCTCCTCATCATCAACCGACAGCGTGGATCTAGCCCGGACCGACGAGGGTCGGCAAACGGCAAAAGCTCAACCCCCCCCTCCTCAACCCTTGCAAGGCTGGTGGTTCACAGACAAGAGCTAGGCAAGCTTCTGCAGCAACCACCACCACCAACATCAACTCAGCCCAGTCCAATTCCGCCCCTCGCTATTCCCTCCCACCTAGGCGGGTCTCACGGCACGTCAAAGCCGAGTGGGGACGCTCTTTAACGGTCTCGAAGCCGATATCCGTGGGCCTCGAAGGGGGAGGGGGGTTACATAGTGGGCTGATCATCTTGGTTCCCCCAATTCGCTCGCTCTGACCCGGGGGACCAACCAGCCAAGTGACTTGTTGTTGGCTTCTTTGAGTTCCTCGGAGAAGGGTGAGGAAGGATGGTCTTTTGGTATTCTAGGCCAGGGTGCGTCTTGATATCATCTGATCTGATCTAATCTGATCACATTTCCCAAGGAGGCGAAAAGCGAAAGAATGGGTAATGGGTGTGGTCCCTGCGGCTGAACTGAACTACCGACTAACATCACCAACACCAACCAACACCGACTCGTCACCATCACCACAACCAACTCACACACCAACGACCAAAGTGGATGCTTCTCGGGACATCGGGACAGAAAGCCAACCCCCCTCCACCAATGACTGCCTAAATCCTACAAAGTGGAAATCCTCACTTACACGCATCCCCGGTCAAGAAAAAGCATGCATCATCCAATCCGGATTGTGGGGTGCACGCCATAGAAGTCGAGACAAGCCAGCCAGCCTCGCAAGTGTCCTTTCCCTAGCCATTGAATCCTAGGAATATCAGAGACAAGACCCTCGAGTTGCAAATTGAGTGTCGCCTGACTTTTTTTTTTTTATCCCTCGTTTTGGTGGTGGTGGTTGTCGATCCTCTGGTTGTAAGTCGGGCATCATCATGTCTAACCACCACCCTTGGGGCGTGATACCTTTCAAGAAACACCACTAGATAGTCATTATGACTTGTCTACATTCTGTATTATAATATTAAAAGTAATAAAAACATAGAATAATACGAAAAACATAAAAAACAACTCCATTTATGCATGTCCAAAAACAACCCCCAGCTCTCAACACCATCCCTCCTCATCCATCCCACCACCACGACGGGAAATCTAGGAACAAACCTCAACCCATAAACCACAACCCATTATCCCTTCCAAAGCCCGTGCATCCATCCATCCATCGCAAATCCCGGGTCTCCAAAAAAAAAAAAAGAATACCTCCTCCCCCCCCATAAACAAAAACATCCCACGTCACGGCAATTCCTTGCCGAACCTCGACAACCTCGCGCATACTAGCAC
>JABFFI010000160.1:0-54385 GCA_013623725.1 Fusarium robinianum | reverse complement strand
TCTCCCTCCAACCACCATGCCGCTCCCGATATGATGGGCCCTTTACGCTTCCCTACCCCCCCGGTCTTCGGGACCGCTTTCGACATGTGGGAACGACGTAGTACGCTATGGGCGGTAATAGTGTCATTTTTCTTCTTCTCTGTTCATGTGGTTCATGTCCATGTCTCTCTCGTTCGGGGAGTCTTTTTGCCTAAAACCTCATGCTCGTGTAAGTACTTCGTAGCTGAAACGACGATTATCTGATCCGCTGGTGGGTGTGATGATATTCTTTATCAGATCAGAGAGACCTTAGGACTAGTTCTCTCCGAGACCCAATCTCGTTTTGCCCCCCCTCCTCCATATAGGCACCTCCATATAGGCAACCTCCAGCTGCACCTGATATCCCCTTACTCCCCTCTTCCTCCCTTCCCTAGCTTCTATTATATCGAGCTGGACTCTTCCCCTCTTCCACTCTCAGCCAGCTCTTCCTAAGCCACAGATACTACAGAACACCATGGCTGTCGACGTCTTTGCAGTTCCCGTCTTCCTCGTCGTCTTCCGAGAGACCCTCGAGACCGTCATCATCGTCTCAGTCCTCCTCGCCTTCCTCAAGCAGACCCTCGACGGTCCCAATGGCGATATCAAAGTGTACAAGCGTCTAAGACGCCAGGTGAGCTCATCTCTACCGACCCCTCGCCTCTCTTCACGACTCTCTCTAGAGCACCTACTAATGGGAACTCGCGCTTCAAGATCTGGCTCGGCACTGGCATCGGCTTCTTCATCTGCATGATCGTTGCTGCCGCCCTCATCGGCGTCTTCTACACCGTCGGCAGCAACTCATGGGAGAAGAACGAGTACTACTACGAAGGTGCCTTCTGCCTCTTCGCCTCCCTCATCATCTCAGTCATGGGTGCTGCCCTCCTCCGCGTTGGCAAGATGCAGGAGAAGTGGCGTCTCAAGCTAGCCAAGGCCCTTGAGGCGCCTCTCAAGGCTGGCTCCAAGGGATGGTTCAGGCATTTCGCTGAAAAGTATGCCATGTTCGTCCTGCCCTTCATCACCGTCCTGCGTGAGGGTATCGAGGCCGTGGTGTTCGTCGCTGGCGTCTCCTTCTCTGCTTCAGCCAAGTCTATCCCCCTGCCTACTGTTGTCGGGCTTATGGCTGGTTCTCTAGTGGGCTACGCCCTGTATAAGTGAGTAACATGTCTTGAACGTCAAGATAGGCCGGTTGCTGACTTGGAGACACCAGGGGTGGTTCGACTGCCAAGCTCCAA
The DNA here is from genome assembly GCA_013623725.1 of Fusarium robinianum. Taxonomy (NCBI): domain Eukaryota; kingdom Fungi; phylum Ascomycota; class Sordariomycetes; order Hypocreales; family Nectriaceae; genus Fusarium; species Fusarium robinianum. The sequence goes on along the minus strand of JABFFI010000160.1, from coordinate 53,135 downwards.
ATCTTCCTTGTAGCATCGACCTGCCTTCTCTACCTCGTTGCCGCTGGCCTCTTCTCCCGCTCCGTTTGGAGCTTTGAGCAGGCAAAGTGGAACGAGTACATTGGTGGCGAAGCCTCGGAATTTGGTTTCGGTCCAGGCTCCTATGACATTGACCAGAGTGTCTGGCATATCAACGTACGTATCGCCAGCCCCCTCTTGCTTCCATCAAGTACTGACCCCCAACAAGTGCTGCGCGTCCACAGACCAAGACCAGAACGGCTGGGGCATCTTCAATGCCATCTTGGGCTGGACCAATTCGGCCACCTACGGCTCTGTCATCTCTTACAACCTGTACTGGATCTGCATCATCATCGGCCTCGTCTTGATGCGCTTCCACGAGGTCCATGGTCGTCTGCCCTTCATGAAGGCGAAGCCTGCCGCCGCCAACGACGACACCGAGAGCCATGCTAGCTCCACGGAACCCAAGAATATCCCAACTGAGAAGACCACCACATTGTCAGCGTAAGCCGGCGAGAGAAGAGCAGGAGGGAAGCGCCAAGAGCGCAGGGATTCGGCATAGGCCATTGTCTATATCTTCATGAGTTCATCTCCATCTACATTGTTTATCCAAACATGAAAGCAAGCAAGTCTTGTTTATATATCATGCCTCAGGGGTCCAGTCCCAAGCGTCAGCTGTAAACACAATCTTAGCCATCCGATCCACGTAAAGTGCTCCTTCGTAGCGTAGGCGCTGATCGTTCGCAATGGCCCTCGTGAATGCAAACGTCTTGGCCGGGCTGTCACTGTCATTGGAGCTCTGCTCCTTCACAGTTATCCAAGAGACATCGGAACGTCGCCTCTTCCAATCTGCATGGCCTATAGCAACGGCATTGGCGGACAGCATGGTGCGCAGATATCCTAGGATGGGTTCGATTCGGATTTTCAGCCCACAGTTGGTGTGGTGCTTGTCGATCTGATAGTTGGGACATTGCTGAAGCGTCGTCAAGAGCTCTCCGATGTCAATCATGGACATATCAGGCATTAAGTCGAGTGAGACAGTGCTGTAGTCGACTAGGCACAGCAGGTTCTTGGTAACAAAGAACTTGAGCATCTGTCCTAGCTGGAAAGAGTCGCAAGCAGTGCTCGAGTCATATCCTAGCTTGCATTGCCTGTCCCGAGACGAGAAGAGAGCTAGAAAGTGGCGCTGTATCGATGCAACTGTGTTGAGTATGCACTCACGTCGATATCGAAGCTCCTCTGCGAAGGTACCAGTCAGTGCAAGGTCCGTCAGATGTCTTGCCCCTGGGTGCTTACCTTCTAAGCCGTCGGGCAGATTCCACCAAGCCGCGGTCAGTTCCCCGTCAGCATTATGAAACTCACTCCATAAGCAAGACCCTCGCATCATCAGCTCTCGGGTCGATTGCTGGAGACGCATAGGCTGGCCTAGCAGCCACGCGACGAGAATCTTTTGGCGTAGAACCTGTTCAGCATCTGTTGGACTTCCATCCTCAGTTCTGAGAGATTTTCCCGACGTTAGAGGCCACTTGAACTTGAGGTCTGTGTTCAAGGAGCGAGCCACAGCTCCAACACAATCGAAGCGGTCAGCAACGATTGCCAACGTCGTAACGTACGACATGGTCCCCTTTTCTGTCTTGGGCGGCCGCTGATGAATGATGTTGAGAATGTCCTCCATGGCGTTCTCACGACCAGCCGCCTTGGTAGCCTCATCATCATCTGTGATGGAAATCCATGGTAGATCCTGAATGTCTGCCTCGCTGGGCTTTATCTTCCTCTCAGCAAGTGCGGCATGGGCGTCGGCAATGAGCCGCGCCTCACGAAACTGCGAGTTGGACAGGAGGTTGGAGAAGTACTTTGAGTTCTTCTTCAGCGCCTGGAGACTGACTCGATATGCGACGCGGACCTTTGACTTTAGGTCTGAATGAGGAGGCGGTTGGGTGCCGGCCTTCCTGCTTGCAGCGAGGACTGCCTTTCTGGTGTTCTTGAGAGTTCCCACCGAGGTCTCGAAAGTCACATCCAGGATGATGTCACCGGCGACATCAACATCTACCGTCTTAGGAAGTGCCTTTTTAGAGCTCTCAGACCCATCCGCATCGGCTGGTGCTGTAGTCTCGGACTCGCCCATTTCTAGAGGATGGGGATATCTTGAACATGGAGAGATAGCTCGAGACGAGACGTGTCAGCCCAGAGAATGGACTCGCTATGCGGCTGAAGTGAAGGAGCTAGGGAAGTAAAAGAATAGGTAGGGAATCTTCAAGGGTCCTCCCGTTGGATGAGAGCGAAGTGTCCCTAGAAGAAGAAGAGGGATGACGGCCCAGGGGTTCGATGATCTTGGATGGTGGATGGAATGGATCAATGGATCAATGATGGATTCCAGGTGCCTAAGCTGTAGATGATGCGCTCCACTAACTTTTTGGGTGACAGTGCGCCGCTGTCGTTGAAATTTAGTGACCTTTGCGCCCCTGAATTCCCGCTCGACCCCGCCATTCGAAATCACCACCGCCTAAAACCTGGATGTCGGCTTCTTTCATTGGCTGGCTGGCATCATATCTATGTCTTGAATGGACAATCCCGGCCTCGGAAAGGGAGCTCCACCGGGAACTCGTTGTCCACACACCTCCGAAGCAACGGACGGAACCTCTTGTTCCCCAGCTTTCCATCCCATCCCTGAAGCTATCATCTCCAGACCACCACAACACAGAGAACAGAGTACTACATCACTTACCCGACCATGTAAAGGAAACTTCATCCTCAACCATTCACCGTCCACTTCCTTCACGGCTGGTGCCTTTCCTCCCTCCTTCTTTCTAGCCGATTCAGCCCAACTTTCAGCCGCTGTTAGCCCTGCCACCTCGACCAAACCCCCCCCCCAACGAAACCAACGCTCAACAACCTGCCCATGGCTTTACGTCGAGACATCTACGCAGTATTTCGGTTTTCTGACGGACCCTGATGATCGTGAACTCATCTATTGAGCCTCACGAACTACTCTTTCTCGGCAATGGCCCCATTTACTCGTTCGGCTATTCGTTCAACGGCCTGCATCACCGCTCGGCTCCCTACCTCCGGCCTCCAGCGCTGCGCCCCTCCGAATCCCCTCATCGCTTGTCCGAGCTCTCACAGTACGAGATTCTGCTCCCTACGGCGGTTCTCAGCGTTCAGTAGCCTAGGTAGCTACCTACAGCAACGGCCGAGGTACGCGACATGCGCGGAATTGTTCGGTGACCAGGCTCGGGGATTCAACACCCGAAGGCCAGCCTTGCTCTCTCACGAAACCTCCCGATTCACCGAGGTACAAACCCGAAGAGAGTTCCACACCTATTTCGTTACCCATCTCCCTTCCTCCTCTGTCCATCCCGACGCGCGGTTTTCTCGAGGTCCTGGCCATAAACTCCCCCGCGATGCCTCAACCCCTCACACCCCAAGCCCCGGATCCTCTCCAGCCGTCGCCCCGCCCTATATCCCGACCCGAGACCTAACCGTGGTGCGCATTCCGTTGCGACGAGCGAAACATCACCTCGGTGTGGCCACAGACCGCGGAAGCCGCCCATATAATGAGGATAGAGACCAGGCTGGCACCATCAGCCTCCCAGCGTTTGCCAAGAGGGCACCACGAAGCGTACAGCAGAAGCCTGGTGAGGCGACGCCAGCAGATAGCGCTCTTGGAGACCCTCAGATCTTCTATTTTGGTGTCTTTGATGGCCATGGAGGCGCCCAATGCGCCGACTTCGCTCGGGATGAGCTGCCCGGTTATATCGAAAAGGCATCGTCGGACTTTGGCCTCCAAAGCAGCTTGCGAAAGAAGAAGCCTGGGCGCGAACACATTCACAGCCACCACCGCGACCACAAGCACAGCAACTATGCGTCAGTATTTTCGTCATCACCCTCGCCATTAGCGTCGTCATCCAAAGCTCCAGCCACAACAAAGGAGGCTCTTGACGCGCTGGACATGAAAGGACCTGGGGATGTAAAGAAGGACATGGTGGTGCCCGAGGCCGGCGACACTGGCAAGCCTGTACACGGGGAGCCCATTCATAGTGCCACTTCGCCGCCAGCTGAAGTCTCAGATCTCGCCAAAGCCATCCGGATGGAGAGGGCACTGGTGAGGGAGTACAAGGACACCATTGGTGGCTACTACAGGCGCTTCCACCCGGAACACTTTGTGCTTTCCAGGGAGAATCCAGCTGAGGGGGCAAAGATCACCATTGAATCGGTCCTCACTTATTCTTTTCTCAAAGCCGATCTTGACTTTGTGTCCGCCCAAGCGCGCAAGGCAGACCCAGACGACCTGAGTGTAAGCGATACGCCACTGAACAACGACGAGGTTTTGGGCGCACCCGCAACACCATCTGGACACGGGATTGGAGGCCCAACTCGCTTCAAAGGTGGCTCTACGGCATCCATCGCACTCATCTCGACACCGACACCCGCTCCATTCTGGCATCCTGCCGCGCAATCCACCCTCCTCTGCGCCCATGTCGGCGACAGCCGTATCCTTCTCTGCGACACCGCCACCGGCCTTGCGCAGCCCCTGACATCCGACCACCACCCTAGCAGTCCCACAGAGAGTCGACGATTACGACGCTACGCTCCCGCGGGGTCAATGGTCTCGGGTGACAGTTTTGGCGAGGAGCGCATCGCAGGCCTCGCCAACAGCCGCGCCTTCGGTGACATGAAGAGCAAGCGCATCGGTGTCTCTGCTGAGCCCGAGATCACTCGCGTCGAGATGGGTCCCGCACAGTACTCCTTTCTCGTGCTCATGACGGACGGCGTCTCCGGCACTCTCAGCGACCAGGAGATCGTCGACGTCGTCAAGGAAGCTCGCACCCCCGAGGAGGGCGCCCGCAACGTCGTCCGCTACGCCACCGAGGTCTCCTCCGACGGCGACAACGCGACCTGCCAGGTCGTCCGTCTGGGTGGCTGGGAACGCCGCTCCGAGGGCGGACTGGGCAGTCTCGGAACTAAGGAGATTCGTGACGCCCGGATCGCCGAGGCGCAAGACCCGCGACGGGGGAAGCGATGAGGCAGAGCACCCGTGACGTATGCGAGTTGGTGAGCTGTGTATGAGTGAAGGGTGTGTGTCATTTGGTGATATACGTAAGCATTTTAGGGGCGTTCCCTGGTGGGACGGGAAGCAGAGCAAGCCGGATACTTGACAACAAACCTGAGAGCATGTATCTTTTTTTTTATTTACTTGTATCGCATGGGAATTAGGAGTTCTGGGGAAACTAGCAAATCATATGGAGCGGGAGAGAAAACACGGTGGGAGAAATCATCAGCGTCGCCAAGTTTCACATCTTCTAAGAGGGCGGGTGTGCGAGAATTTCAACATAGATTCTTTTTTGTTCTGTCCTGTTCTTAGATTTGACAAAGGTTTTTGTTTTTATTCGAAGATCCTCCTCTACCAAGAAGTGATTCTTTTGGGATATCTCTTACGGCCGTTATACCACACCCACTCCCATCTGAAAGCCCACAACCCACAACCCAGAGACCTAAACCAGAACCTTACCCAAATTTGAACGGCTATTCACTTGCCATGTACCGGTGGTCCTGACGTATATCACCTGAAAAGCGCTTATGTGGCGGCCACTAGTACCTGTTCTGTCCTGGGTACTGTCCCCAAGACGGAGGAGGCTGTTGGCCGTGTGGAGAAGGAGCACCGTACTGAGGCTGCTGGGGGTATTGAGAGTACTGCTGAGGCGGCGGCGCTCCGTATCCAGGGCCACCGTATTGCTGGGGCGCAGGGGGACCACCCCATTGACCCGGAGGCGGCGCACCGTAGCCCTGAGGAGGACCCTGGGGAGGCCCCCCGTAGCCGCCGTACGAGGGTTGCGGCGGCGGAGCGTTGTAACCGCCCTGCTGGGAGTACCCGGAGGAAGAGGACCCAGCATAGTTCGGGTTCTGGCCGTAGTCGAAGGAGGTCTGGCTCGGGGGCGCGGGTGCCGAGGAGAGATAGCCGGTGTTGGGGTTCCCATCCTTACCCTCCATCGAGTTCATGTCGCGGGTTTTGACTTGGGACCAGAGCGAGCCAGCGACCTTTCCATGACCAAAGTCGGCGAGGTCACCAAAGGTGCCGTGGTTGTGGCCACAGCCGCCGCCGCCGCCCATGCCTCGGTGCGAGCTCTGGTTGAGGATGTGGTTCTTGTGCTCCTTGACCGACTCGGAGGAGAGGAGGTGAGCGAGCTCGTGGCGGCGAGGGTGCTCGTCGGCCCATTTCTTGACGGTCCGGAACATGTCGCGCTGGATCTCGACGTGGTCGCTTCGGGCTGCCGGGTGGTGGAATGCGCGTAGCACGTCGTTGACGACCTCGTCGACTTGAACATCGGGGTTCTCCCAAGCATACAGGATTCGGCTAGATATCATTGTCAGCATAGTTTCCAAAACGTACCCTCATGCGGAAAAACTCTAGTTAAACGTACGGAACAGTATACTGCAAAATGGTGGCAGCAATGCGACCAGCACAGGAGTTGAGGACATTGGTGAAGTGATCCTTGGAAAGCATCGAGTGAGTCGGGTCAGAGCATCGGGGATTAGTCCAGGGTTCGAGCTGCGCGTTCGCGCTGGAGGTGATGACGCCCGAGGAACCCTCTTTGAGAGCTTTCGAGACTGACTGAATGATGGGTCGGATGAAAGGCGCGAGGAGGCCAAGGATGAAGGCCGTGAGGGTCTCGCCTATCTTCTCAAGCAGCTTCTCAAGACCGGGCACCTTCGAGATGCCACGGCTAATCGCCTTGACGACCTTATCACGGAACTCCAGGATGGGGTAGATCTGGCGCGCAACTTTGACGGGGTCGAAGTCGGGGCTCATACCAGGCACGACGTTTTCGTTATCCCGAGTGAGATCCCCCCTGGTCCTCACATTCCTATTCTGTCGCTCCTGGGCCTCGGACTGGGACTGGAGGCTCCTTGCCTGGTGGGCGAAGCCATCACCAACTCCGGGTAGCTTGCCAACTAGGCCAATGAAGTCGGTGGGCGCTGCGATTCCGAGAAAGCCACCAAGAAGACCGCCTCCGCCTCCACCTCCGCTGCTGCTGGATGAAGTGCCCTCGGCATTCTTGAGAGCAATGTCGACCTGGTCGACTTCGGACTGTGTGAAGTGATCCGAGGCTTCGCCGAGGACGGAGTGCAGGAAATCAACAGCACCAAATGTTCCAGTGACGAGCGGGAAGACGCGCTTGCCGCGCAGAGTGATCTCGGTCTGCGAACCGCAGTGAGGAAACACAGAGTGGTAGCCAAGCTCTCGCAACGCAAGTTCGCAGTAGTTGCTGTGGGCACTGAAGTCTTCCATGCAGTGCAGCGCCTGGCCGAGGCATCTCAGAGCCTCACAAAGATCCTCTTCCTTTCCCTTCTTAGAACCGCTTGTGTAAAGACGGCCAAAGTGGATGCTCCGCTCGAAGCTGTATCGAAGATAGGCGGCGCTGGTTGCCCAATTCCCTTTCTCGTTTGCGATGTAGTTTTTCATACCCGTTCGAGGATCAATTTCGGTTTCTACCCGCTCAACCGGACCGCGCAGTCGTGAATCAAAGGTGCGTGCATCGACGCCGTCGCCATAGCCAAGGGGGTTATCGATGTGCTCTTCGGGGCGGTAGACGCCCAAACGATCTGCGGTTACTTCAAATTCCTCGGTGGCATATCCAAAGGCCATGAAGGAGAGGACCCAAACCTAAAACAGTCAGCACGGAATAAGGACCATGGGCAAGCAGGCCCTCAGCGCATTCGGGGCTCTTTACCAGGATGCGAATGGTCTCCGCGTTCACGCTCTTCAAGCTGCCGACGTCAACAGCTTGGGAGTAGTCGCGTAGCCAATTGCCAAAGTAGGTGCGCTTGATGAGCATGGAGGTCCATTTCTTGCCATAAAGAAAGGCGAGGGTCTCGAGCATATCCTCGATATCTAGAGGCGTTGTGAGTGTCTTGCGATAGGTTGCGACGAGTAAGCAGAGGGGGTCTTCGTCTTACCTCCATGGCGCCAATTGTGACCTTCGACCTAGTAACCCGAGAGCAGCGTTAATGACCAGGCTTGTACATGGTAGACTCCATCGGTAAGGCGAACCTGAGCAATTGAGGGAATGTTTCCAGCGCCGAAAGCTGAAGCTTGACGGGGTAACAGGATCAGGCACACTGCGAAAAGCAGTAGCCATGAGCCCCGCGGCAGGGAAAACGATGGCATGACGCAAAGGCAGCCTTATTAGCGGGGTGATTTGGAGCGGGGTGCGAAGTCGCGACAGAGGTAAAGAATGCGCAAAGTCGTTATGACGGATCGCGAAGAGTTGGAGAGGGAGCGGTATTCGAATGAGCCTTTATTTTAGGAGGTCGGGCTTATGAAATACATAGGATGGTTGGGGAGGAGGGAAAGAGGTGGGCGAGCTAGAGGTCTTGTGGTGGTTGCCACTGATGACGGATTTTGCTGTGGCTGGTGGCTAGGCTTGGCGACCTCCAGGCTTGGGCCGCTACAGCGTTGAAGGCCTAACCAATGAAGCTATCGAGATTGGTGTGGCTTTGTTACTACTCGAGAGGCCTCGCACCCTCGATTGCTGGTAATAACCCAGGTGGCTGACGGTTTGGTCTTGGTTCCCTGCCACCTAGCTAAGAGAGGAGTAGGAGGACCAGTATATTGAGCATATTGGGGCTCATCATGACGAGGCGCCCGCCGACCTCCTTGTCGTCTCTTCTGGTTGAGGGACGGCAACCCAAGACAAACATCTTTAAGCAATCGCAAGTAAAATTCAAACATAAATACTCGTCATTTGCTTTGCATGATTCACGAAAGTCTCAAGTTTCGCTGCTTCTGGTCATTGTGCACGTGAGTACCTCGGGTTGTGATCACCAGCTTGCAATAACCACATGTTTCTGACTCTTTGTGTTTCGTTGATCATGCAACAACACGCTCTTTGTGTGCTCCCTGAAGCCCTCTGTGTAGTATTGCCCTTGGGCATGTGGTCGTCGTCGCCCACTTCAGCCGCACTTCGCCAAGGTGTGGCTTGTCGGAGCTGTGCAACAGAAGACCATCACACAACATAAGAAAGCCGGCGGCAGCCAATGAGTTCAACGCCGCTTTACAAAACAGTGATGGCCGCTTTAACGATCGTGCGCACGGACACGGAGCATCAATTGTACCCATGTTTGGAATGCACTGTTGTTGAGGGTGTAACTACACTTCGTGCTTGTAGGTAAATGGATGCAAAGAGTGCGTTTCAGTCCCGATAGCCTTCGCTAACTGGTTATATGAAAGGGGCACGGATACTTCTTGGAATGTTTCCCAAATGGCCGGACCTCAATGGAATCCAGAGCTCAACCTCCGTCTCTGCAACCGCACAAGTCCCGTCGGCATCAGGGGACACCCCTGATATTGACCCAACAAGAGCCAGTTGAGGACCATGAGCTATCAATCTATGAGTGGCCATAGCGGCGCAGATGCGGCTGGCTTTATCGAGGCCGGGGGGATGATCCGGATCGGCCGGATTCGGACTCACACAGCTATCACCCCCTGAGGTTAATGCGTTCATTATTGACGCTGCGAGATGTTTGCACCCACCTACGTCGTATATGTACATGCCTCCGAATACCTGCGAAGTACGGAGTGCAACAAGCCCATTGTTCCATTCGCTTGCTTCCTGAGTAAGCGGCGCGCATCGGGCAGTTGGCGTTCCGAGTCGTCCGGTTTCCGGGTTTCCCGCCCCCCCTACAACACCGATTGATTAGGCAAGTCAGAGAAGCAACTCGATTGTCTTTACTCTACGGAGCACGGAGTAAGATTCCCTTATTTCCCAAGGTTGATGCCTAGAAAGGGCACCTGTACAATCCAGGCTAGTCATCGCCCGTTAGCACAGATAGCATCAGGAACGTTCAACAAACAATCTTGAGACGGACCTCTCCAAACGTCCTGCAAGCCCATGAGACCAATCGCTTGCCCCTCATTGGAATAAATCGTCATAACGCCGAATGCTTCGTTCCGGCAAATCTCTACCTCAATCCTAGTCGCCTAGCTGAGATTTACCCCGTGGCACCCGTGAATATGGCCTGTTCTGTGGTCATAGTAGCGCCACACTGTTCTTTGGCACGGATGGGGAGGATCCTCATTTAGAAAAAATCGCCCCAAGACCCCTGCGCGTCACATTCTCCGCCCTTCCGTCCCTTTCACAAGTCAATTACCGTTCCAAAAAGTCAAAGGACGTTGCCTGCTCTTTTCTTATTTCTGTCCCAATCGCTGGCGTGTCTCGTTGTTCACTTTCCCTTCTTATTGTGTCCGAATCATCCTTGGCTGGTGTTACGTGGAGCGTCTACAGATTGTCCACCGTCTAAGCTTCCACTTTCCAATTGCGCCTCCTGTTGTCGACGTCCCAGAGCTCCGACCGCCACACCAACCAAGCCATGCCTGCGAGAACGCTGCCTACGTTCACTCGCTCCGAGGTCGAAGCCCACAACTCCAAATCCTCCTGCTACGTTTCGATCGGCTCCAAAGTCTACGATGTAACCGATTTCGCCGAAGACCACCCCGGTGGCGCTGACCTCGTTCTCGATTACGCGGGTCGCGATATCGAGCAGATCCTCAAGGACCCGGACTCCCACCCCCATTCCGAAGCCGCATACGATGTTCTCGACGAGTCCCTCGTCGGTTTCCTCGTCCCCAGCAAATCTGCCGCAGCGAACGGCCACACTAACGGCAATGCCAATGGCAATGGGGCTGCCAAACTTCCCAACGGTGATGCGGCTGCCGAGAAGCCCTTCGTCCACCCCCGAACTGGCATGTCCTGCGAAGAAGACTTGAGTAAGGATACCGACTGCGATGCAGACTACAAGAGACACAAGTTCCTTGACCTGAGCCGTCCCCTCTTCCCCCAACTCTGGTTCGGCGGCTTCACCAAAGAGTTCTATCTCGATCAGGTCCATCGCCCTCGTCATTACAAGGGCGGTCAGTCGGCGCCGCTCTTTGGCAACTTCCTGGAACCTCTTTCAAAGACCCCTTGGTGGTTAATCCCCATCATCTGGATTCCCTGCGTGACATATGGCACATACCTGGCCTCGCAGGGTTACGACAACCAGCTCTACACCGTCACGTATTTGGTATTTGGTTTCTTCCTCTGGTCCGTCATTGAATATGTGATGCACAGGTTTTTGTTTCATCTCGATTAGTATGTTCCATCTCATCGTCGTTTTGTCTACCAAGTTACTAACTAGCCTATCAGCTACCTCCCTGACAACCGTGTCGGCATCTCCCTGCACTTCGTGCTGCATGGCATTCACCACTACTTGCCCATGGACAAATATCGTCTCGTCATGCCCCCAACCCTGTTTGTCGCCCTCGCCACTCCGTTCTGGTATTTGGCGCAGGCCGTATTTTCTAGGAGCTGGCACGCTGGCACCGCGGTCTACTGCGGCGGTATCTTTGGCTACATTTGCTATGATCTGACCCATTACTTCCTCCACCACCAGAATCTGCCTCTGTGGTACAAGGAACTCAAGAAGTACCACCTCGCACATCACTTCCTGGACTATGAGCTCGGCTTCGGCGTCACGAGCAAGTTCTGGGACACTATTTTTGGCACCGAACTGCAGTACGGTACCAAGAAGAAAAACTGAATTATACTCTGGGTGGATACATTTTTTTTCGCCCCTGTCTATACGGAGCACGATACTGGGGGAATAGCACATATTGACGGAGTTCGATTTTACTGTTGAAATTGATGGGAGTTAGGGTATGGCAGCAATTATGAGTTAGGCCTCCATGGATAGTAACGAGCTTATGCCAAGAAGGGCGTTTACGACGACGAATCATAATACAAGTGGTTTTATTAATGCCCGAGACTGTACTGATAGGATGTTAGGAGAGAAGAATATCGTGATTTAAAGTCAGACACTCATGTGCAACCCCGTCCAATTCCCCATTCTCACCGTCACTTCAGTCTGCGGGTTGACGTGGCGAAGTGAGAAGCATCCACGTGCAATATCACGTGATACAACATGTGCCTGGAACGGCCGACTCCGCCCAAAAGCTTGATTCACACGCTCCCTTCAGGCATCCTTCTACTCATACCTCCCGTGCTCACGAACGCCCGACGATCTTAGCCATCTGCCGCTATTCAAACTACTACTTTGCTTCTAGGTCCTCTGTTCGAGGGGTTTCTTACTCACACAACGATACGGAAATGGCAACCTTGGATGTAGAGGCGCTCCTCGACGCCACGGCAAAGGATTCTGCTGAACAAAAGACCAAGAGCCCCGTTGATGATAGGACAAGAGATGATGGATCCAATCGCAAGGATAGGGATCGAGAACGAGACCGTGGCCGCGACCGAGATGGCAGCCGTCACCGCGACAATGACCGCCGACGACGTGATCGTCGAGACATCAGCCCGTCCCGGAGCCATAGAGGCACGCCCGACGTAGGAACACCTCGAAGCGATGCTGGTAGCCACAAAAGTAGGAGGAGAAGCAGAAGCCGCGATGATGATCGCCGTCACTCACGCCGAAACAGAGACGGCGATTATTACAGAGGAGGGCGACGCTCACGCTCGCGATCTCGGTCGCCCTTTCGTCACTATCGCCCCCGGGACGAGCGGGACCACCGCGACCGCCGGGATCGCGATAGACGCTCTCGTGACTTTGGCCGCGGCCGAGACGAAGATCGGCGCGACGCCAAGCGCGATGGCACACCACAGCTCACGGAGGACGAGCGGGATCGCCGCACGGTGTTCGTCCAGCAGCTTGCCGCGCGTTTGCGCACCCGTGAGCTGAAGGAGTTCTTCGAAAAGGTCGGGCCTGTCAACGAGGCCCAGATCGTCAAAGACCGCATCAGCCAGAGATCCAAGGGGTATGTCTGGTTACTTATTCCGCATTGTTTATGTGTCACTCACTAACATCGATATAGAGTTGGTTATGTCGAATTCAAGAACGAAGACTCTGTTACCGCGGCCCTTCAGCTTACTGGACAAAAGCTCCTAGGTATTCCTGTCATCGTACAAGTGACAGAAGCGGAAAAGAATAGACAGGCGCGCAACCCCGATGCCGCTGGCCCGCATCCCAACTCCATTCCCTTCCACCGTCTCTACGTCGGCAACATCCACTTCAATGTCACGGAACAGGATCTGCAAGCTGTCTTTGAGCCCTTCGGCGAGCTTGAGTTCGTTCAGCTTCAGAAGGATGAGAATGGCCGAAGCCGCGGGTATGGATTCGTGCAGTACGTACAAACCACGTCTTTTTTTTTCCTCCTTAGCCCCTTGCTGATCATGCTACAGATTCCGCGACGCTGGCCAAGCGCGAGAGGCGCTGGAGAAGATGAACGGGTTTGACCTAGCTGGTCGTCCAATCCGCGTCGGACTTGGAAATGATAAGTTTACCCCCGAGAGTACTGCCAACTTGCTGCAGAGATTTTCCGGCCAAAACCAGTCCCCCTTCCAGGGCTCTGCCTTCTCGGGTGCTGGCGGCCGCGGTCCCCAAACTTCCACCTTCGATCGCGCCGGCGGCCGAGACAGCGAAAAGACGGGTGGCGCCAGCGCCCTGGATGACACTGACGTCGCTGGTGTCAACTTTAACAACTATAGTCGCGATGCGTTGATGAGGAAACTCGCCAGAACTGACGAGGCTGCCACCAATGGCAATGAAGAGAGGCAGGTTTTGAAACCTAAGACGGAGACGAAGCCGCTCCCTGTGAATGTCAACATGGCTAGCCGTTGCGTGGTTCTCCATAACATGTTTGACCCCGAAGAGTATGTCGAGCCCCCCCAAGAAGCCGTATGAAGACGTCAAATGCTAACACAAGCTGTAGGGAAGAGGGTGATGAGTGGATCAAGGAGCTGGAGGATGACGTTCGTCAAGAGGCCGAGAACCGATACGGGCATGTAGTGCACATCTCGGTCGACCCCAACTCCAAGGGCGACATCTATCTCAAGTTTGACAAAGTCCAGGGCGGCGAGAATGCTATCAAGGGCCTCAACGGCCGATACTTCGGCGGACGGATGATCGACGCGTCTCCTGTTGTAGACGCCGTCTACAGCAGTTTGTTCTCTCGTACCAGGGCAATCTAGAGCTAATGTTGGGCTGTCGACACTGCTCTTTAGGACTTTTGCAGGTTAGCAAAGTCCATCCAGCTGGCTGGGGCGCCTCACTAAGTCTCGTGGGTGTTGAATAGACGTCAAACCTCTGCTTCCCCCAAGGACCTGCGACATTCGCAGGGGCCACACGACGCTTGTCACGACAAGAAGCCGACCTCGACCGCGGATACATTTTCCGACCTCTTTTGACCGAAACAAGAAAAAAAAGCAAATCAAGACGAAAATTTGGGTTTGAAAGCTTGAGCCATCTCCTTAACCAAACCTTGGTGTCGCAGGTTTCGCATGTTTCGCTTCCGTTTACACACTCCTCTGGACTCAGCCGCACATCACGACCGGATCAACCGACAATTCCTCCTAGGTTCAGCACTCACTAAGTCAAGAGGTCCCCTACTGATATCGTGTAACCATAGGATGGCCCTCCTTTCCCGAGAAGGGAGAAGTTTCCCAACCCTCCGTTATCTGTTGTTGTCTAGATAGTTCTAAGGTACAAAATGAATGATTAGATTGTGTTGAATGCAACGATGGTATACTTTTCACTTGTCCTGTTCTGAAGCCTGCGACTGGCCTTGTGTAGATGTTTAAGCAGGGATGGAAGAGATTGGTCAACCTCGTCGATAAACCCGTGTGCCATTCTGTCAGTAACGACCATGTTTACTTGAGGTAAAAGAAACCCTCTGCCTTTTCAAGGCTCCTGCGTACCATAACTGGGAGACCTGTCACTACCTACCAACCAGGAGGAGGGAGGGTCAGAAAGGGTTGGATCTCTGAGGAAGGATATCGACTCTCTTTCCACTCCACCAGAGCATTTCCCAAGCCTTTCCAAACTCAACAATCGCTTTTGTGACGTAGAAGTTGTCGACACTGCTGAGGGATCCCTCTCTCTGGTAGGTAAGGTACTTGAACATCCATGGGTGTGGTTGGATGTGATGAGTGGGGTCATTGTAGTGCCTTTCTTCCCACATCCCTCCCTACCTCCCTACCTTCATAGTAGGTGACACACAATTGAAAAAGGTTCACCTTTCATCTCACAGTCAACAGTTACTCTCAAGGAACCCTATCACCCTCCACGACAAGTCCTCAATTTCCTACTTAACGTCACTCAAGTTAAATCACAGTTTCTATTTAAATGGCTTTCAATTGGATAGTCCGGGAGCAGACAACCGTTCAGCCAATCAGGGACAAGCTCTGACGACCATGACCTCCTCAACGTACCTATCAAACCACATCCTTTCTCTTCATGCTCTTTGGCTAATTCCCTCTCTCTGCAGTTTCTCTCTCTCAGATTCCACTGGCCTCTCTTGATCTGCTGCCACGTGGGAGCGGGTCCGTTGGGGGGCGGTTATGGGCGAAGTGAATGTTGTTTCAACAACAACACTCGCCTGACTCCGTTTTCTCTTCCTGCGTTCACCTTTCTCAACCTTCTTCTCACCCTTCATCTTTCCTCACAACATCGTGTTTTTTTCTTCTATTGATACCAGAATATTCCCCCTCGTGACCGGGTTGGAGTTCTTGATTACGGAAGATCTCAACTCGAATATCATCAGCATCATTCCGGTGGTGTTGAGCGAAACAGCCCGGTGGTTCAGATTCTTCAAGGTTCGTTGATTTCCTCTTTTCTTTTCTTTTCTTTTCTTTTTTTTACTCTGCCTACTCGGAAGCTTCTCCGTGCTCGAGTTTCTTTATCGGGAAGCGCAGGTGCGTTTATCTCGAGTGTTCTGCTACAGTTGGGTGTCGGCCGTTCGTCAATCACCTGGCAATTATCAGGCAGCTGTCGCCCATTCTGCCACACAGGCCAGACGCACACATTTTTCCTTCAGCGACGTTAATTCATCTTCATTTTTCCAAAACTCCAAATTTTGTCCCCTTTTCTTTTTTTGCTTCCCCAAATTTCCTAGGCATTTCTTCCTCGAAGCGCTTCTCCACGGGAGTTGCTTCAATCTTGATACTCCACCGCATCTTCTTCCCAACTCTCCCATCCCTTCATCCCAATCCGTTCTGCTCTGCAATTACGATCACAGAGATATTCCGGTCGCATCCTAAGTCAAGGGGAAATAGTATCGCGAGGCAGAAAATTCTTCACCTCCCCCCTTTCTCTCTCGTTTTGATCTCGACCCCCTCCTCAGCCAAACAGATCCATCACCAACCTTGTCGCAAACTAACCTTTCATTTTCTATCCTTGCAGGGAAGGATACCAAGATTTCCCTTAGGTCTATAATGACTCGAGGAGGTCTTCTCCCTATCCGATCGAGCTTCAGAGAAAACGCCCTCGTATCGACGTTCTCCTCTAGTCCCGAGTCGACCAAGGGGGGCCCAGGCACTATGCTTTCTATCAACTTCTCGACCCCCCTTGGGGGAGCTGCGCGCTCTGAGAGGGTTAAGCATATGTCCAACAATCACGTAGGTCTTTCGGCTTCCCTTTTTGGTTTCTTGGCTTGATGTCATCGACTGGCCTCTTCCCATTGAGAGATCGTCGCGGCCGCGGTCCAGCGTCATACCCATTTCATGCGCAGCAGAATTTGAGCTTACCGTTTTTTTTTCATAGCCTGCATTCGTCAAGTCTAGAGAGTCTCAGGAGATTCTCGTCAAGGTTCAGACTTCGCTTCGCCGCATGCCTGGTGTGTCGGCTAAGGAATCTGAAGAGATCATTTCGCAGCTCCAACAAGTTGGACAAACCATCAGTACCGAGACCAGTGCTCTTGTTGATGCTCTTATGCATCTCACCATCGACCAGGAGGACACTGAAAAGGCCATCACCCGCATGAGCCTCGAGGCCAACTTGGCCAAGGCCGAGACTAGTGACCAATCTCGGACTATCGACAACCTTCGTGCTAAACTGACTGGCGAGGAGGGCAAGCGTCAGGAGGCCGAGTCGGAGCTGGCTAAGGTCATGGAGGACGTCCAGAACCTCGGCCACGAAGTCAAGGCCCTCAAGGAGAAGAAGGATGGCTCTGACGATTCCAAGGCTTCGGGTCGCGATCAGGTGGTCAAGGTATGTATTTCTTTCATCCCATCGCCCCCAGAGAACTGACAGGGAATAATCTGCAGCGACTTGAGGAGACTATCAAGCATCTTGAGGACCAGGTCAACGACCGCCGGTCTCTTTGGGTCATGAAGAACCCTAGCCCCGACTCTCTTAGTCGTGCCCTCGAGAGTATCACTGGCGCCTGCAAGGACAAAGAGGCTGTCCAGAAGACGATCATGGCTCTTCATCCTCGTCCTGAGACTCGAGAGGACGCGGGCCCGCGAGACAACCAGAGACCTCCTCGCGCCTTCAATGAACTTGCGGTCCAGCACTCCCGGCCCTCCTCTGGCTTCCAGAACATGCGCTCTCCCTCCGTTGCGCCACCCCGGTTCGGCCCTCTTCAAAGTGTTCCGCCTCGAGCCCCTTCCGCCATGGCTCTTGAGCGCCGACTTGGCCCTCAGTCTCCGTGGTACCCTCCCACTCCGGCTCAGTCCCGCTTCGGCGGCCCTGTTCATCCTGGCCCCAACTCGACCCCGAACTTCGGGCGCGCCCCTTCCCGCCGCGGTGGTTTCCAGTCCAACGGAACCTATCGCCCCAACGCCCCCGAGTTCTACCCCCAGGCCTTCCAGGGGTCCTCCGACAAGGGGCTGGGTTTCAACCGCCCCGAGTCTGCCTTCAGTCAGGCCCAGCGCAGGGATGGATACTACCCGACCACGCCTTGCACCTCCCGTAGCAAGTACAGCCGCTTCCGGGACCCCATCTCTCCCGAGGCCAAAACTCTCCAGCAATCCAACGCGCTGACTACCCGAGCGCCCTTCGCTGGGCCAATGATCCACATGACGGAGGGTAGCATTCATACCTGGAACGGACAGCTGGTTGATCTCTACACCGGGATCCGTAGCTTCGTCGACACCTACGCCAACCGCCCTGCGTGGGTTCAGATCGAGGAGCTCGCCAACACCCGCCTCTGGTCCGTTCTGTTGGCCACGTATCATCCCCTGACTGAGGGAGATGCCGCTTCTTATCTCCAGTTCCATCTGAGAGACGAGACCGCCAAGCCGTGCCTCATTACACGCGTCGTTGTTGACTATGTTGTCAACCGGGTCTGGGTTCCACGTGCCTGGGCTGGTGCTGACAAGGACGAAACTATCGCCCTCATGGAAGTCGAGAAAGATCTCGAGAGAACCCAGGGTACGTGTTGTATGGATTGCTTTGCCTTTTCTTTTCTTCTACTTTCACCTCTCATTTTATGTATCCCCCAAAACTCACTTGTGCTAACCACCCTCACTTCCAGGCCTGCCTGCTGCCCAACGTCAACCCATCCTCGATCGTCTGGCCACCATCGTCGACAGGGTTCTCAAACTGGACAACTACAGCAACTTCCACAAGGCTCGATGCGAGGAGATGGCCGAGACGCTCCTGGAAATGATCCGCCCGCTTCTCAACCGCGGTGTCAGCGAGCCCTTTGTCTACCGCGAGCTCGAGATTATTTCCGCCGCCGCGTGGGCCCTCTCGGCGCGCATCCTCACCAGCCGTCTCACATTCGACTTCCGCTTCCCCGAGGTCGGCAGCCGCTTCTCGTGCCAGTCTATGGTGGCCATCTGGCCTAACATGGATCCGATGGAAGTGCAAGCCAAGCACTGGCGAGTTGCGCTGGTCACTACGCCTGTTGTGACCTGCAGGAACGATACTGGTGCCAATATCTCGGCGCACTCCGTCTGCCTGGCCGATGTCGTTTGCATGCAGTGAACACTGTCCTTTGAGGAGGCTATTCCACAGGCATATTAGCCGATGTGGTCGAGATGATCAGAGATCCCCATCCAGGGGGGCTCAGTACTCGATGGCAACGTCGACTTCCTCGCCCACTCTCCTATTTGGCATATGGATTATCCCAACATCACTTGGAGCCCACCTCGTAAGGGCCTATTACTTTTCACTCCCGAATTCTACTGCGATATTTCGGTTTAAGACGGAATCATCTCGGTATATTCGGCTGCTATGACCAACGCGTTATGACTCGTCATGAATCACAATACCCAGGGGGCAACAAAGGAATCAATTGATTCCTTTCACGAACACCCACATCGGCGCGCAACTTGCTTTCAGGATCACGGATATTACCATGGGGAATCGCCGCATCCAGTGCGCATTTACAGACCCAAGTTTTTTGTTGTTGTTTTTTTGTTTCTTTTCACAAATGGATGAGAATTGTTCCCTCTACTACCCTATGGACGCCCGAAATGTGTCTAGGGGATGTATCGAGGCTATCAGTTCAATCTCTTATTCCATTTACAATTTTCTTTTCCTTCTCTTTCGCCTCGCACTTTTCCCAGGCGGTAATTCATAGGACACAAGGTCCTTTTGCGGGATACTTTGATATCTTCGCCTCGTCTTGGGTGGATAAGGGGGGAACTAGGGGACTTGCGATCGAGAGATAGTCCGAATACAATAGTCACGGCGCAGTAATAGATTCGAGTACTTTTTTCTTTTTTGGCAGTTTTCGTTGGGCCTACGATATGATGGTCATATTGTTATTGAAGTAAAAAATTGTTGCTGTCAGCGGTGACCTAAGAGGTCGTCTATCACTTAAAAAGCAGAAACCCGTTGGCCCAGTTCTGTGTTCCAGGGCAGTTCCCCATGGCTTCCGTAACCAAGTCTCCCCGAACGCCGGTTAAGAATCGCTAGGCCTCCCTTTCTCAAACCCGATAGTAATACAAAAATCAAGAACATACAACAACTAGTCTCCCTAATCAACTTTCACCACTTATTGGCGACGACGATCTTGTGCCTCGCCCCTTACTGACCGCCTATCTAGACGTCGCACGACGGCGCCCAGCACGACTTTGAGAATGCCATCGGCGGTCAGAGCCCGGCTGTTATCTGATGTCGTAGAGTTCCACGTGGCAGTGTCCACCATGTCGCGGATACCTAGCTCGGCAATGTCATCGTCTAGCTCGCGGAGGGCCGCTGCGGCGCCGTACTCGTTGCCGACCTGGAAGAACTGGATGCCGACCTGGTGGGGAGGTGCCTCGAGCTGGTCGAGCTTGCGGGCGTGGTGCACGATGATGCTCTCCGGGTCGTCGGTGGGGCAGCCGTCGGTGATGACGATGATGTTGATGGGCTTGACAGTGTCGAGGGCGTTGGAACCCTGGGTGAGGCTGGCGACGTAAGGCTTCAGGATGCTCTGGAGACGGTTACCTGTGGGTGTGGCGCCGCCGGGACGAATGGAGTTGAAGAGCGATTGAACTTGGCTGGGATCGCGGATGTTGTTGTATCCGTCCGCGGCGCTGTTTCCAGAGGCACGCTTGCCGGAGCGGTGGTTGAGGAAGTAGACGTCGATGCCATCGGGGTCATGGGATGTGCAGATGGGTGTGATAGCAGCGAGGACATCGCGGACTTCTCTCCAAGAACGACCGGCCATTGAGCCAGAGTCGTCAATAACGAAGATGGTGTCAAAGGTCGACAGGAAAGCATATTTGTCCTCCGCACTTGTGATGCTGGCGAGACTAGGCGCGGGAGAAGCCCCCCGAACGCCGAGGAGGCCGCTGCCCTGGCCGGCATCAACAGGGGAATAAGCTGGGGGAGGAGCGTTTGCGACTAAGAGGAAGCGGGGAGGTTAGCGAGATCGACAGAAGGGCGGGGAAAACGGGGGGAAAGGAAGTGCGGCTTACAAGTACCCTTGCCCGAGGGGGTGGCAGCGGAGGAGGGATCGAGGAAGGGGTTCGGGTTCCACGAAGATGAGTTTGGGTTGTTGGTGTTGAGGCCCATTGCGTCGGCGCGGGATATTCTCTGCTCGGGCTTTGAGGACGCGTGTTTGCGAGAGAATGCACTCTTGACAGAGCTAAGGATTGATTTGGTCATGTTGGATGAGATGGATGAGATGGGTGGGATGCCGATGTTGATGTTGATGTTTAGAAGAGAAGTTCGCCTCGTTGTGATGCTTCCGCGGCCGATCCTTTTTATTCGTCTTCTTGTGGCGAGTGTACGCCTCTTAACTTTTTTCCGTGCAGGTCTTGTGATACGTTGGTTTACGGGCCGAGTTGGAGGGGGTTTATGCAGGAGGAGAGGTCAGTTTGATTGTGTGAGTAATTCTTTGTTCGCGGTGATGTTGTTCTGGTGATGAAGTTTGCGTGTTTAGAGTGTGATTGTAGGTTGAGGGGGAAGGAAACTGGATGGAATGGGTTGAATGTTTGTTGTTTGTTTCTTTGATAGAAGGGGTGTCAATTGGATCAATTGGAGCCACAGATAATCCTTCTTTATACCTAAGTAGAGAACTTTGAACTTGGATACTTGCTTTCGATGATATCACAAAATTATCTGCCTCGAGGAGCGAAATCTGCCTTCGTCGCCTTAGTAATTGACCGGTTGAATATAATCATTTCCCTAGCACTGATCCGTCGCATACCTACCTAGGGAAGAGGCGGTGGTTTCGATGTGGATGGAATGGCCCCCAGCAAAGCTACAAGGCTAGCCAATAAAAAGGGGGGGTGGAGGCACACCAATGCGGCGGTCGGGTGGCTTGAACTTGACACTGCCACACATCCTGGCGAAGGTTACTTCCAAATGTGGGCCATGTGCCTCACCTCGCCCTTGAAACTTTCACTTCCCCGTTCACAAGCCCAGGGCATATTCTCGCTCTGTAGCATGTCATGCAAACATTGTGTGCATCCATCCCCGTGTTTCATTACAAAAGAGCCTCAGCCTTTGACAAACAACGCCACTTGCTACGTTGAACCCTCGCGGTAGGTAGGTACGGTAGGTACATATGTACCTACCTCCTTGGCGTGGACCTCCAAAGTCGATCCCATTCTGTCGGGTCAAGAACCCCGGAAAAAACTGCAGGCCGCAAAAAAGGCCACAGGTACAGGATCGCCTCCCACAGAATGACTTCCTCCATCCATTCTATACACTTTCAAGGTCAGACTCCCAACAACACATCATCAAGTTCTCAAACTTCTTCATCCGGGGTTCGGCAAATACCTAACCTCAACCACGGGTCTGCTCGGTGAGCCTGCTTGGGCACCCATCCATCCTAATCCACACCACGGACAGCAACCAAACGGGTGACAGACGGCGTGACGGTGGATCGAGGCCCAGAGGTCCAATTTCGTGTCCTTTCATGGATGTTTCCTTAGTTTACTTGTCCTCTCTCTCACTCTCTCACTCACTCTCCCAAAAAAAAGTAGACCAGCCCTTTTTGCGCGAATAAAATACAATTCCTTTCTGACACGGTCTCCAGGTTAGACCGTGAGACCCTGGACCAGCCGGCGAGACCGTCGTCCAATTATGAGGCTTTTTTTTTTTCTTCCTGCTCCCCGTCCAAGGTGAGCTCGGCGAGCGAACTGCTCCCCCTGGGTCTGGTGCATTGCCCCCGTTGGTGCCTCTGAAACTGTCCACCTCCCGCGTGGTTGTGACGCCATCAACAACGACTCCAAGCACCGCAGCGCCCGTCAGTCTGGTGATTCATTTCCGTCTATAGAGGCATGGTGGTCCGCAGTATCGGGTCCAACCGGGCTGCCGTCACGCATTTTTCTCTTCTTGCCTCGCGGAGGGACGGCCGGCCCCCTTGCGCCCGTTCCAAGACGGTTCTAGGGAGCTTCCACGGACCGTTTCGAGACCTCTCCCCACTCCCGGAGGTCGAGGCCGCCACACGAGAGGGCTTCCGTTGCTAGTTTTACGGGGGACTTGTCAAGGTTCCATCCAAGGGGATATTGCGGGTCGCGGCCAAGGGGGGGTTCCTTGGAGGGACCGCGCGCACGCCGAGAGAGGTCATAGAGATTACGGATTCAAGCATTCAAGGGTTTTCGGCATTGCGATGGGGATATGCCCATCTTCTTCCGTGAGACCTTCCTCGGGAATCCCGCCCTTCTCGCGGCTGTGATATGTATGTACGTATCCTGATATCGGTCAACGAGTGAGGTTGGTGCGGCTTACCCAGAGAAGCCAAGTGGCCGGGGGACGGCACTAGATCCGGGCAGGCCACCCTGTCTCTGGGGAGGTTTTATGCGAGCTGTTGTGGGATGTGCTCCGCTGGGGGACCCAAAGGGTGTCCACCAACCGCATTACGATGTGTAACGATTGGGGATCTGTTTGGAGACCGAGCGAGTCGTGCACACTTGTAAGAGATGATCTCTTGGCCTGGCCGTTGGGTCATGCAAAAAAAAACTTGCTTTGGGGGCTGGTTGGGCTGGGTTGGGTTGAAGGCGGAGAGAGGATTGGGCTGGGGAAATGGGGAAATGGATGGAAATGGCAAAAATGGAATATGGATGGACCCTGCGTTTTTTGTGCGATTGCGATGTGCATTCGGTGATTTCCCAAGTTCCCACTGGTTGTCTTAGGAGGTGGCAAAAAATGAGGCTGTCGTGAAGTGTCGTTTACTTGTCAATGGTGCCGCCGTGATCGATGCCAGCGGGAAGGGGGGGGGGGGGGGGGGGGTTCGAGGTGAGCTCTCTCACCATGTTATTCCCGGCCGGATGATGGGGCCGCGCAAGCAGGTCTGGATACGTCACTACCTACTTCGAGCTCGATTTCGCAAAGAGGCAAATGTAACATATCAGCATGTTTCAGTTTCAAAGAGAGAAGGGATCCTCGTTTTCCGTTGGCAAAATTATGCATCCCGCGTACGTTCTCGCCGCCGGCCGTCTTCATTCCCATCTCATTCCTCGGAAGTAACTCGCTGAAAGCACGCCCGGATGGCGGGTCCTGTCTGTACCGAGGGAAGGGGAGCAAAAGGGATTCCCACGATGACTTCAAAGTCGGGAAAAGTCTCGACCGCGACCACGTCGTAGGCGGCCTGACAAGTCGTACCAGGAGCACCGGGAAGGGAAAATACCCCAGGATTGCCGTTGTAGAGGCGAGGGTTGGAACGGCTAGAAGGTTCGGAATACCTGGCCTCTGTGTCGATATTGTCTTACGGTGCCACATACGTGTTACGGAGGAGGCGGGTACCTTACACCAGGTATGTCCCTTGTACGGTTGGTGGTAGGTCGTAAGGTGGTCTGCAATATGTGAGGTACCATGGAAGAGGTCGACATCGAGGGCATCCATCGATGGAAGGACGGGACCGTGTGGGCTGGACTGGGCGGGAGTCTGTGCTTGTCTGTGCCAATGACAGAAGTTGTTGTTCTGCTGCTGCTGCTGCTACTGTTGTTGTTTCCCATGGATCATTGAGCCTCTACTCTTCGAGTTGTAGTGCAGGTATGCAAGGTAGGACACAAACAAGACATTCTTCAACGTTCTCCGTGTAACGCCCTTTGACCGCCATCGTCCCTTACCTCTATGACAGATAACCCCCTCCATTGCGATTCAGCCGCTCCAGCATCAACAAATCTCATCCTTTCGCCACAAATGTCCCAATCCAATCCCATCGCAGCATCCCATCATCACTAACTTCTCCCGTCAGTGCTCGCTGCAGTAATGTTCACAGACCACCCCCTCGTCGGACACCTTACTGGGCAACAGATCGCTGGGCTGGAACTGGGGCTCCCCCCTTCCCTCCCGTAATACCGAGCACACTCTCTTGCATTTTGATGCCGCTTTTATTTTGTCTCCCACGCTCAGTTTGCATGCACGGAGTACGACTTGTTCCTAGGGTACGGAACATCGTGAGGTACCTTTTTTTTTTCTTACCCTCCCGTCTTGACCTGACGGAGATGATGCCTGCCCAAGCGGGCTCATTGCCTCAAACTCAGGGCGCCGTCCCGTCCGGTCCCCGTCCGACCCCCGAATTTTTTTTTTGGGGTGTGCGACCCGACGCCATTTTGCACTTATATCCAATGCCCCTTTCAACCATCCCATCGGTCTTTCTCCCTCTCTCTCTTCTCTTTTTTCACTCTATTCCTCAAGCGTGTGCCTCTCTCCTCCTCCTCCTCTCTCACCCCTTCACCGTCTTTTCATCTCTCCCCTGCCTGGTCTCTCTTGAGCTACCGCTGTTATATGCTGGCCCTCTCCTCTTGATCCCTCCAACAACACATCCAACCGAGCTACCTTATCTCAAGAACATCTCTTGAACTCGAGATACGCGAGCCAAGATTCAATAAATCTCCTTGTCCTCCACACATCTACGACAACCTCTCCTCATCCTCCTCTACTCAACCTCTACCGTCACAATGTTCGGTGGTCGCAAGTTCTCCATCAACCGCCATACTGGCGCCCCCAAGACCCTCGCCCGTCGCTTCAGCATGGGTGAGCCGTCATCAAATGGTAAGCGTTGGTCGTTGTTGCCCCGTTAATATAAAATATGCGTTGTCTGGTCCCCCTTTGTGGCTCCATTATCATCGTCGAGAGCTTCTGCTCCCCCGGGATAGCTTCATTTCTCCCCTCGGTTGACAGAGAGAGAGCATCATAGTTCTCTCGTCACAACCTCAGGCCTCATCTTTTTTCCTTTTTTCCCTCTCACCTTCCCCTCACCGTCCCCCCCCTTCCTTCCCTCAGCTCCCACTCAAGTTGCTTCTCTGGGGCACACCTTCCCCTCCTTGCTCACCTTCCCACCCTGGCCAAGGCCCGCTTACGGGCTGCAGCGAACCCCTCCAACTCCACCCTATCCAGCTGCAGCACGGGGGGGCTTGGCTGCAGCGGGAGCTACTCCTCACAACGTCATCGTCGCTAAACGCGGCCCCTGAGCTCCAACCTCAAGCACAACCACTTCCAAACAACAATGCAACATGCAACATGACATCTATACATGACACTCGTCATATAATACACATAGCTGACATCATTCAAAAGAGTTCCAATCCAAGGTTCATCGCCAGTTCCGTAATGCCCACGAGGGTCACATGCCCCACGCTGGTCTCGATGCCAGCCGATCCTCCACCGGTGTCATCTGGTGCACTGAGCGAGCCAACGAGTATGGCTTCTCAGAAGAGCCCGATTCCTGGGCCAACCTTGGTCAGGGTGCCCCCGAAGTCGAGGATGACATCGCCGGCTGCTTCCCCCGTCCCGAGTCTATCGACATCTCCATGGCCGGCCGAGAGTATGGTCCCACTGCCGGTATCAAGCCTCTGCGAGAAGCTGTCGCCAACCTGTACAACGTGATGCACCGTGAGGGCAAGGACAGCAAGTATACCTGGGAGAACGTTGCCATCGTTCCCGGTGGCCGTGCTGGTCTCATCCGTATCGCCGCCGTCCTGGGTAACTCGTACCTGAGTTTCTTCTTGCCCGACTACACGGCTTACAACGAGATGCTGAGTCTGTTCAAGAACGTGAGTTGAAGCGGAACTGAGGAGTGACCTTGAACAATAAGCGCTAATTACTCTGTGCAGTTCGCCTCCATTCCCGTCCCGCTCTCCGAGGAGGACGGCTACCACATCCACCCCGACAAGATCGCCGAGGAAATCGCCCGTGGTACCTCTGTCATCCTGACCTCCAACCCTCGCAACCCCACTGGCCGTGTTGTCGCCAACCCTGAGCTCTCCGAGATCCAGGACATCTGCCGTGGTCGCGCCACCTTCATCAGCGACGAGTTCTACTCGGGCTACAACTACACCAGCAACTGCGATGGTACCACCATCTCCGCTGCTGAGAACATTGAGGACGTCGACGAGGACGATGTTCTCATCATTGACGGTCTCACCAAGCGCTTCCGTCTTCCCGGATGGCGAATTGCTTGGATCCTTGGTCCCAAGGGTAAGTTGCACCGTGACACATCTGCATCCAGTAACATGGATGGCGCTTTTATAGAGAGACGAGGCTAACAATTCTCATAGAGTACATCAACGCGTACGTCACCTACATATATACCTTCCAATTGTATCTATCAATTTGTGTAACTAACAACTCCTAGCATCGGATCATGTGGTAGCTACCTCGACGGTGGTGCCTGCCATCCCTTCCAGGAGGCCGCCATCCCCATGCTCGAGCCCAGCGTCGTCCAAAACGAGATGGTTCACCTCCAGGCTCACTTCCGAGTATGTGTGATTCAGAGTACGCAATTAGAGCCAGTTTGCTGACAACTTCACAGGACAAGCGAGACTACGTCGTCCGACGTCTTCGCGAGATGGGCTTCGTCATCAAGTACGTGCCTGACTCGACCTTCTACCTGTAAGTGCCACACATCCATCATTCTGCAGATACCAATGTATGGGGAACTATGACTGACTCGCGAGTAGCTGGCTGAACCTTGAGGGTCTCCCCGAGTCCATCGCCGACGGTCTCAACTTCTTCCAGGCCTGTCTGGAGGAGAAGGTCATTGTCGTCCCTGGTATCTTCTTCGATCTTAACCCCTCTCGCCGCCGTGATCTCTTCGACAGCCCCTGCCACCACTTCGTGCGTCTGTCGTACGGCCCCCGCATGGATGTGTTGAAGATGGGTCTCGACGGCATTGAGCGTGTTGTCCACAAGTATGTCCTCTGCCCTTGATGTTTTTGAGCACCAGATCACTGACTGCCATTGAAGGCACCGCAAGAGCACCTAAGCGATGGGCTTAGAGGGTCTGACAGCACATTGACGATTGGCCGACTCCTCAGGCCGGAGTACACTGTTTCCCTGTCAGTGATGGCCATTCACCCAGATTTAGAGACGGGGCCGGGTGTTGGAGACATGGCTTTTTTTTGGAATAGACGAGGATTCCGGGTGATTCTAACTACTCGGGTAGCGTGGATGGCGATGGCATCTTCTCTGGAGCTGTGCCGTCGTATCTGTCTATCTACCTACCTGCCTACCTAGGCAACTAGGCAGAAGGACCGTCGCGACTGATGGTCTTGTTTTGGTGTTGGGTAGCATTTCTGGACAAGCACGAGAAAGGCTGGGTTTCGTTTACTTTTTTTCCTCAATCGAACGTTTTCTGCTCAACTCTTACCACTACTTTCTTCGCATGAAGGGATTCCTCTCCCACGTACTCTGTACTATGTATCCTTACCGCAGTTTCCAACATCGCATCTCGGCCCTGCTCGATCTCGCCATCGCCCCGGTCTCCCGCCGAGAGATGCACAGCTCCCCAATCTGGCGGTTGACGAAATCTCAGACCTATCAGAGCCGTCGTCGAACCCCAGACCTGGCGATGGCATCATCCATCCCGCGCTCGGGATCGGCCCAGGGTTCGACGCATCGTCCCGCATTCTGGCCCAGTTATTCCCATTGGTGGTCTGGAAGGGGTTTGTCTCCGTTTCTGATCGTGTCGTGATTGCTTTTCTCATTCCGCTCCCCGCATTGGGATGACAGGTGGGATGATGCTGTAAGCTGGTGGTTCGGGTGTAGCAAGATGGAAACGGGTTAGTGCTGTGGGTGAGGTTGTTTAGGGCGTGGATGGACGTGTATATCTGCACATATGCTGCGGTTTTCAATTGAATAGGTAGGTATCGAATTGTTCCACATTCGCATATTTACAATTCTCGACTGGGTATGCTTTTTCAACTAGATGGTTAGATACGAATAGGGGAATTTCAAGTTCCAAGTGCATTGTGTCATGAATTTCCAGTTTTCTCAAAACTACCTAGCATCTGATGACCTGTTCTTCCCGACAAGGCAGTGCGAATCACAAGGCGGGTGCCAAGAAACAACGGCTCGTCTGCCGCCAAGAATCGCCGTCTTTTTTTTCTCTCCCTCTCTCCATCAACAACCTCATGCATCTTATCTCTCTCACCAAGGGAACCCACGCAACACTAGGTACCCTACTCCGTCCGGACAAACAGGGCTAGCAATCTCAAGCCCCGTGTACGCCTTGAGACCATCACATTCAAGTGTGACTTTTTTCCCCCAATATCTTGGGAGGCAGTGATTTTCAGACTTACCTGGCTGGTATTTCACTCCGCCTCATCGGTTGTACCACCTCACACATAAACATCGGGCTCCAACAAACTCAGCCATGCTCACGAGGCTACCACGCCTTACATCCATCCGCCTCCTGAGCACATCCCGCGCCGGAGCACATCCCACCAACACCCGGTCACCAGCATCTTCGCACCAGACACCAGCAGCCACAGCCCAATCCGCAATGTCCTCGACCCCCAAGCAGACCCTGCCCCTCCCCGCCCCCGAGGGGGAGGACACGACCCGGGGCGATGGCGTGACGACGCTACGCGTGGGAGAGTCCGTTAAGCTCGACGCCCTGGGCCCGCTGATTGTAAACACCGACGGGTCGATGGGGCGCGTGGCTAATTGGGCCGGTATGACGGAGGGGGAGAGGGAGGCGACGTTGAGGTTGTTGGGGAGGAGGAATAAGCAGCGGTTGGAGGCTTTGAGGGCGAAGATGGGGGGGGGGGAGGAGGGGGGGAAGAAGGAGGAAGGGAAGTAGGTAGGCTCATGGGAGATGGCTTGAGAAGGAGTTGGGAGTTGCTAGATGGATTGGAGAGTGTCTTTTGAGATCAAAGTCTTTATCAGCGATCAATGGATGGATAGATGGTGAGAAGATGTGGTGAGATGGAAACATCAGAGTTGAAAGAATCTACACTCAAAAGCACATATAATCAAAAATGTATCGAGAATGCAAGAAAGTAACAGCGTGTGGCCACAATGGACCAAGGATTAATACAATGCGATGGATCGTATACCCGTTGATATCATTTCGAAACCAAGAAAAAAAACAAAGAGCCCGCCCAGTGTCTCCCTCTCGTCCCACCCCATTGGGACCTGTTTCTATCGGTTCT
The DNA here is from genome assembly GCA_013623725.1 of Fusarium robinianum. NCBI lineage: Eukaryota > Fungi > Ascomycota > Sordariomycetes > Hypocreales > Nectriaceae > Fusarium > Fusarium robinianum. Next base: position 23,544 of record JABFFI010000160.1, on the reverse strand, counting down.
GATCATAACAGCCGTACCATCAATCACCGACTGACTACTGTATTTCCTTTCATCCCACTCTTCATCCTCAACCTCTACACATATCGAGCCGCCTTCATGGCGAACCTGAGAGCAAATCCCCTCGCTTTAGATCCCCGACTCTTGGAATAAAAATCAAACGCCACCCCCTTTGCCCCCTCCCTCCTCCCCAGATGCAAACCAGACAGAAGAACGCCACCGGCCTCCGGCATCCGCATCACACGTATAGCCCGTAGAATTCGTCTCGCCGTCCCGATCCGCAACCAAGTTTAGCTTTCATCCTTGACGGAAGAGGTGGTTTTCGACTCGGGCTTGGGCTTGGGCTTGTTGGCGGTTTGCTTCGAGGCGAACTCCTTCCAGAGCGTGACGATCTCCTCGTTGCCCTCGTTCTTCTCGACGAGAAGGTTCTTCAGCCATTTGTTCTCCATCTCGAGCTGCTGGACCCTGCTCTCGAGGACAGAGACCTTCTCCGACATCTCCTTGGCGGACTTCTCGAGGGCCTGCTCGCGCTGCTTCTTCTTGACGCGGAAACGGGCACTGGCGGCGGTGTTGCGCCTTCGCTTGTCTTCCTCGGCAGCCATGCGGGAGGCGTCCTCAAAGTTCATGGACCGGCCATCGCTAGAACCGCTCTCAGACTTGCGCTTCTCGGCAAGGGCGGGTTGGGTGGCAGGCTGTGCATAGTGAGGCTGCTGCTGCTGTTGCTGATGAGGGACGGGAGGATAGGCAGCAGACGGGTTGGGCTGCATAGACTGAAAGTTCTGAGTGTTGTCCGGGAAGGCATTCAGGGGGGTAGAGGGATAAGGGTTGGAGAAATCCGTAAAGTTGAAGTCGCCTGCCATCGCGAGGTGGTCAGTAAAGGATCAAAGAAATCAAGTGCCATGGCGGCATGTAAGGGGTGGCAGTTGACGACAAAGGATTGAAGAATAGTTGATGTTGAAGCAGAGGCCATGAGAGCTGGGGTAGAGGCCTTGCCATCTTGGGAAGTGAATGGTGAGGTGCAGGGATGTAGGGCGATGTCGTGATCCGACTCGGCAGATCACGAGATATTGCACCATACCCGCCATCGCCCCGTCCAGCCATTGAGATGGAGCAGCCTCTCCAGGGCGGGTCACACTTGATATGAGCCCGCATCCTGAGGCTGTTCCGTCTCCATGGCCCAATGACAAAAAGGCGCACAGCACCTCGGACAAGGGAACAGAGTGAGTTGATGAGGTGGGGGTTGGAGGAGGAAGGGGTAAAGCGGAAATCTGGGGCCAGCGAAGCCAGCCAGCCAGCCAGCCAGCCAGCCAGTCTTCTGAGATGAAAGCATCTGTGTCTCAATCTGGATAGCAGTCCACTTGGATGCCGGTGAGAGACAAGTTGGCGAAGAAGAAGCATGGCACAGACCAGCAGCCCCGAAATAGATGCAATGCAGGATATAGGTTTTTTTTTTTCCATCTGGTCAGACCATTGCAATGCAGTTGCGGAATCATCAAGGAGAGAATAATTCCGTCAAAAACTTGTGCAAAAGTCATGACCCGATGATTGACCCATACCCTCATGCCTCTATTCCCAGACCGGTCCCCGTAACCAAAACTCTCCCCCCCACCAAAACAAGTCCCTCAAAAAGATGACAATTCGGTTGAAAGGCCAGTTTCCGCGTCGAAGAATAAACCGTTACTCACCCTGCATGAAATCAATGTTGCTGAGATCACCAATGACGGACGGAGCGGGAGTCATGCCGTCGGAGGGCGAAGTGCTCGGAGTCTCGAGGTCAACCTTGACAGGTTGGGCCTGGAAATCGGTGTTCTGACCCGTCTCGATATCGAAGAAATGGGTGTTGGTAAACAGGGCCAGATCCTCCTCCATGTTGAAAGGCTCCTCGTTGGCAGGTTCCTGGCGGTCCATGGCATTGAGGTTGCGGAGATACTGCGACACGTTGGGTCCGCGACGACCGCCGTTGTAGTTGGACATTTTTCGAAGGATGACAACAATTTCCCCTCTCCCGTTTTCTCAATCCAAGAAAATGTGTTCAAAAGATAGCGAGGGGGAAAAAAAAAAGATGATCCTTCTCTTTCTCAGTCGATAGTCCAAGATCCCAGTTTTGTCTCAAGAGCCGAAAGCGGCTCCGTCTCGCGGCGGGGTTTTGCGGCCTCGGGACAAATTTGGTCGAGTCACTCGTTATGACTTGACGGCAGTGATGAATACTCCCTAGTGACGGAGGAAGACTGCAGGGAAGTAAATCGTGGTTGAGGCTCAAGTCGTCGATAATGTCGTCCTGGTCTGCTTGGTTAGTAACCCTCTCTCACCCGCGTAAAGGAGAGAAGTCGAGAAGTTCGGTCGCTTTTCCTGGGAGAAAGTGGAGGAAAAGAAAGAAACGTTGACGAACGAGTGCTGGGGCGGCTTGGTTTTCTCCCAGTTCTGGGCCAGCCGATTGCCTCCGAAGTTTTAGTGGTGGGCAGGTGGGCGGAGTGGGTAGTGGCCAACCCGGGCGGATGGTGTGGTGGTGCCCTTCCCACTGTACGGTACAGCGGACTATAGAGGGTTAGTGTACTGGGGTGGACTTGGTTACAGTGGGAGGAGCGCCCCCGTTTCCTCCACGTCAGGCATCCACGAATAGAATGATCCCCCGTTGACCATCCCTAACCCTTTCCAGAAGTTAAAGACGATGGGGCGCCAGCATCCAACCTCGGGTTTTGGTGGTCAAAGAGCGCTTACCACCCACCACAGTACCTCCAGGGCTACGTACCTCCTTCGTACGTCTCCCAAAAAAAGAGGCTGCGAGCAGGCAGATCCGAGCATGCTTAGCAATCAACCCTGGAAGCCGTCATGGATTCCCCCTCCCAGCTCTCACTTTTCTACCAATCCGAAAAGGCCCCCCCCACGTTCGCGGCGCCATCATCCATGTGCGAGCTGGGACCCTGCGTGGATGTTCAGACAGCCGACTCAGTTCAACTCCCCGCCCCCTGTCGAAATCATGCCCTTCCATGTTTCCACGGGATGAGGCCGTACGAAATCTGACAACCTGCGTTCGACGCTTCGGATGTGACCCGTTTCCAAGAGAGCCACGAGCAACCCCCGCGTCCCCTTTCAAATGAATGAATAAACGGATCGTGATAGGTTATGCCCCCCGCCGTTGACCAACGCAACATGGAACACCCAGTCGAGTGACTTCCTTTGACAGCAGATGACCAGTGGATGACCCGTGGAGAGTTCATCCTCTGCTGCTTCGGAGTTCGTCCGTGAGGAGGCAAGAGAAAACCAACCCACTCCACCCACTGGCACACACAGCTCAGCAGATTCACGGCAGCACTTGTCCAGGAACTGCGAGGGGACGAATTCGGCAAAGGGGAATTGTGCGTCCCAGCTGTGCGGCGTTCCAGCGCTCCACTTGTCGACCAAGGAAGAGCGCGGCTAGTCCGGTGGCGAATCCATCCTCGGGGAGTTGCTCTCGAGTCTTTGACTCGATCATGTCTGAATCTAACTGCATTGTTCCAAGCATGACGCCTAGCATGCCCCATCGGTCCGAGGATGTTGTACGCACACAAGTTTGGAATTTTCCATCTTCACTCAATTTCACTTTCGCTTACATCGGAAGAGGGCTGGGAAATCTTCCAATTTCGGGAGAGAGAAAAAAAAAAAAAAAGACAAAGAGGCCTAGGGGGAATCGGCTGGCATCTGAGAGTGTTTTCTCCCCCACTCCCGAAGACAAGGTGGTTGACAAGGTGGCAGACATGGCTGCTGCAAGCATCCCACTCCCAACACCACTGCTTCTCCCCGAAGTGTCACTGTATCACTCCATCCCGTGAATCAAAACAACAGACCTAGACCCAGCCCGTGGTCCTTGCGCTTCATGTACGTGACAGTTCGAGACAACGGCGGGCATCCAAAGTCTCCCCCTCCTCCCTCCCCCCCTGTCGTCGTGTGCATGGCATCCCTCCCGCGCTCAAGGGACCCTCGTGCGCACTTGCGTGTGATCCTGGCTTGCTCCTTGGCTGAAGGGCTGACCGTCACACAAGTGGGCGTATCCCATGGGCCTTATGAAGAGACGCCATTATCAAATCTGGTCCCCATGAGCCAATCCCCATCTTCATCACCCACGAGTCCCGAACTCCCCGACAAATTGGGGCCCCAGCATCTCGTGTGTGGACTCGCTGTGGAATCATCTCTCCAACAAGTCAAACAGCCCGGTCTGAATAGTTCCTTGCCGGTTCAGCCCGCCCCATAACTGTTGACGGGCTGTCATTTGACACGACTTGACAAAGTAGGTACGCTCCGGAAACGAAACTCCAAGAACCTCGACACACTCTGGGGCGGTGAAGTCTTTGGGCACACACACACTTTCGACTGTCTCTCCACCCTCTCAACACCATCACTCGAGTTTCCCATCCCAAGTTCCCTCCTTTCCCTCCAGTGACACCCGCGCATCTGCCGTCCCAGATCTGCACCTCAGCTCGAATGTGACACAGCCCTTGCTGCACTGTTGCGTGGGGGACCCAAGGGAATTCCAGAGGCGTGACCTGATGTGAGTGTCAGAGGTCCCCGTCAGGGTTGCCTTGCAGCATCATCTCTCAAGTTCCTGAACGCTGCCACCCTGGGCTCACCTCCCGAGAGCTCCCCACTTCCCTTGTCTATCCCCGACTCACAGCTACCCCGTTCACACTCTCGAGTTCCAAGCATGAGAGCGCCCATGAGAGTGCCATCGCAGTGGGGTCTCGGTTCTCATCGGCGACAATAGCTATGTACGATGCATGCGGCTAGGAGTCAAGGAGCCAATCGAGCGCCAACGGCCGCAACTCCGAGTCATGTCATACCATGTCCGCGTCCGAGTCGTCCCATCGTTAGAGCCGAGAGGGCCTCGTCCCGGTTTGTGGTGTAATTCCGAGCTGGAACGGCAACAGCTCACCCATTTAGGCACATACATATCCAGAGAGTTCAGCTATTTGGATGGACGAACACACTGTTGATAATAACTGATGTAGAGTACGACTTTTCTACACATTTCTTCGTTATTTTGTATAGCTAAATCCAGTTATTTAGTTAAACTTGATGTACTCCTGGTCTTTTTATTCGTCTGTATAGAAAACCGTGTTCGTCTAAGTAGCAGGTCTCTCGTCCAGATGACAGCCAAGGGAGTCACGCGCATGGTCACATGACATGTTTCCTTTCCTGGAAGTCCAGCTTGGACGCAGTGATTGTGTGGTCCGTGCACCATCGCAGTTAAACCTCCAATCGTTAGGAGCCATCAACACATCATCGACGCGTCTTTGAGTGAGGGTTATCGCGTCGTATCCAAGACATCCATACCTACAGACCCTGTTCCACTAACCAACTAATGGCGTACTCTTCCTAGTGGGACATATCTGTGGTGTAGACGTGCAATCTCAGCCTGAAAAAAGTTACGTCTGAAGGCGCCGCTGCATTGTTGTTATTGTTTAACCCGTTATCCTCCACCATCACCAAACATTTATGGATGATCCTATATAATGGCCCGCTTCTCTGTCCCAACCACGGCTAGGTTGCCATCTACACTTCGTGTCGACACATCAAACCAGGCAGTCCAGAAATGCCTCAATCGCCTTTCTCGGGAATCCCTCATCTCACTCGCTCTCGACTGGCTCGACGATGACAGCCTGCCAAATGCCGTTCCTTACCTCGAGAGCAGGGACGAGGAAGATGATGAAGATACTGATGATCTTTACCCACCCTGTGGGACTCTCGATGAGCTTCAACAGCTCTTTATCGATATGCAGCAGCAGAAAGGGTCAAAACGGGATGTCATCAGCCGCATATTAGAGGGCGACTGGCGGCATGGCTTGACGCTGTATCAGTTGGCAATGGCAGACCTGGCTTTTTTTGAGCAGAATCCGACCTCTCAGAAATGGTCAGCATATCACATCTTGCCTCTCCAGCATCCATCCAAGGACGGAACGGAGGAAGAGGTCTTGAAAGTTGACCGGAAGAGTCTCAACATTCCCCGTTTTCACCCGTCAACATTTCTGCAAAACCTCCAACGTCAAGTATTGCCCGATGTCAAGGCGCATTACCACTTCCATCGACCCAGGGATTTGCCTGTTCTTCTCCTACGAATCTTTGTCATAAACTCTCCCTATAGCACCGACCTCGCGCTATCAACCCACACAGCTGGCAGATTCACCAACTTCGATTCATCTCGAACAGTCTACATAGCGTTCCCGGACGGTTCCCCCGCCCTCTACATAACCAAGTCACAAGCCACAGGCCCGGTAGTACTGGGAGAGTCGAAAAGCTTGCAGAGCCTCATTATCGACGGAATCCCGAAGGCGCTTTCACGACCTCGCGAGCGCTACACACTGAGATCCAGCAACCTCACAAGCAAGAACCTAGATGCTCTCTTGGATAAAAAGGGCTCCGGGCGCACAAACGCCGCAGGAGGTGGCTGGAGTATCTACGCCAATGAAATACAAAAGAAGTCTCCCCTGGATACCGTCCTCCCCAGTCCCCCATTGTCCAGGGAGTCGTCATCCTCGAGTCCCAACCGGAAGCGGGCACCGCCCATGTCCGAAGCGCAACAAGCGGCGAAGAGAGCGAGATTAGCAGCAAAGGCACGCTTTGGAGACACCGGGATTGTGACGGACGGAAAGGGGGTCGAAAGGGTCGACATCGTTATTCAAGACCCCTTTCCCTCAACAGGAACAACGGTAGAACAGTCCGAGGATGACGATGACGCTCAAGGGAATACTGCGAAACGCCGACGAAGCAAGATCGATGCTGTGATCCGGGAAACGAGGGCGGCGGATGACGATGATGCTCCAGATGAAGCCCATCGCTCACAACAGTGGACCCCCACCATCAAGATATCATTCCACGGCACACACGTGTGGGCAGGCGTGCGGCAGCTCGTTGAGGCGGGGATAGTCGACGGCGAACGTATGCCTGGCTGGATGACGGGGGAAGAGGGTGTGACAACAGGACTCGTGAGGCACGGCAGGATACGTGGTCACAGGGGATCGGGGATATGATATGGTATGGATCTATCGTGGCGCTTAGTCTATCTCTTTCTCTCTCTCTCTCTCTCTCTCTCTTTGATACCCAACGATGCATCATCTTTCCGCTGGTTTCCTACTCTGCCTCGAGCCCAAAGACTGCCACAGTATTCCGCCATGCCGCCTCACACACCTCTTCCACACTGACGTCCTTGATGCCCGCCACGACCTTAGCCACGCGCTCGATCGTACATGGCTCATTTCGGCCCTTGACCATGGCTCCCTCTTCCCACTTCTCCTTCTTAACCACCTTGTACCGCTCTGGAACCTCTGGTGCCTTCTTCTGGTTCTTCTTGGACTGCTTCTGAGACTTCTGCGCTGGAGCCGGAGGGGTGGGGGCACCGTTCTGCACCGTCTCAGCTGCAGGCTGGTCCTTCTTCTCGATCAGGTACGTCCAGCCCTCGTGGCTAGGGCGCACCTCGCACCATGGCCCGTCAGTCTCGATCATGATGCGGTCGAGGTGGATCTCCTTGACAACGGCACAGTTCTCGGCCGTCTTGAAGCTGCAGCCGTTGATGCCGATATAAAGCCCCAGATCCATCAGCTCCCGCATCTCCTCCGCCGTGCCAGTGAAGCTATGGACGACACCGCCCTTTTCCAGTCGCTCAAGCCTCTCACCGAATGCATCCTTGAGAAGCCGGACAAAATCAGGGTGCGCGGCGCGCGAGTGCAGGAACAGAGGCAATTGGGGTGTCAGTGAGGCGGCGACCTTGAGCTGCGCGGCAAAGGAGTGCAACTGGATGATCTTGGAGCAGTAGTGCAGACGGTCGTAGTCGAGACCGAACTCGCCCATGGCTACGAGGTGCTTCTTGGCTGAGCCCTGGGAGTCGGTGACGAGGGCCGTGAGGTCCGCGATGAGCTTCTCAGTCTTGGTTGAGCAGGGAGAGTGCTCTTCCGAGACGGGTGCTGAGGGGTCCGGGTCGCAGGGTGTCGTGTGCTCGGAGTCATGAGAGGGGCCGGCCTCGCTGAAGACGGCGCTGCTGCAGGGGTGGATGCCGGCAGTTGCGAAGACGGTCCCGGCTATAGTTGCGGATGTGAGTTCCTAGCTTACTAGCCAATGGAGTGAGAAGGTTTCGAGAAACTTACAATACTCCTCGGCGAGATCGAGGGCATCCCGGGAGTTGGCCAAGTCAGACCCAGTGACTATGAGTTTCGAGCATCCGACTTCTTGGGCTCGACCAATGATGGCAGCAAGGTCATCTGGGTGTCGTTGCTTGCCATGGTATCTGCCTCGAAAGATGGGGTCGGTCAAGTTGATGCCGATCTACTAGACGGATATCGTGTGTCAGTGACCCAGTAGCAAGTTCACAGACCAGACTCCGGATTCCAGATGAGATAGATAGATAGAACGTACATCGATATATCTAGGTTGGTAGCTAGAGCCGCCATTGGCTGGCTCAGGCCCTGTTGTGGACGAGGCCATGCTGGAGTTTGCAGCTGAAAATCCGGAAAAGAAGAGAGTATTTCTTTGGATCTGAGTTGGAATTCTAGCACGGAGGAGAAACCGTCTAGATATCATGGATTCAGATACCCTTACAAGATGTGTGAATATGAGTCACTCTATCAACCTGGAAATCCTACAACCGTATAAGCAAAGCAGCCTGAGGCGTTATTCCTTGAAGACCTTCAACAGACCAGAACGAAAATATGGAACCCCTTTCTAAAATCAACACGGGACATTCATTGGTCGCTTTGTTTAGGCACCGAATCTGTTCTGACTTCAAGGGTCCTCTCGGTGTTCCGTTGCGGCTTACGAGGGGTTGAGCCGTTGGTTTCCCGCCAAGCCCTATTAATTGATCTTTCTATTCACGTGACTTCGCGCATCAGTACGCCCAGGGCTTCTCCCCCCATCAGACCCCCCACCGCTCCGGCGGGACCAGGGGGTGGTTTTCCTGCGGCGGGCAGAGACGCGATATCGGAGCGGGTTCGTTCAAGTCGTTCATTTCAAGTACGTCAAATCAGAGGCAAAATACCAGAGACAAGACAGCTTCACCGACTTCTTCGGCACCGAAAGAGCCCGATTGATCCATGTATCCCGTTTGATAATCGGCGCTCCGCTCGGACTCGTCGGACTATCGCACGCCGGGCGCGTTGCCTCAGGTTGCAGGCGGGGCAATTTTTTGGTTAGATGGGATTTCCTGCCCTGGGACACCAGCTTGTCGCGCTAGGAAAAGTTGGCGTCGCGTCCCTGAAAAGACGCGCCTCCCTTAAAACCTCCACCATCACCACGTCAACCCGCAGCTTACTTCCTCTCAACATACCAAGCCAACCATCACAGCCCACCAGATCTTCTCTTCCTGGACAATCGTCGCTTCCTTTTCTTGAATTAAGCGTTCTACTTCTTTTGAACGCCTCCTATCATCTTTCAGCTGCGAATAGCAGGGACTAGAACCCTGCATCACACTTGCATCCGGTTCATCCCGTTCTCCTGCTCTCACCGTACCCTCACCTACCTAATCCACCACCATCATGTTTGTCAGAAAGCGCGGTATGCATCACTCGAATTCGGGGCCAATGGCAGGATGGCACTGACATATCCACAGATGGACGCCAGGAGCGCGTGCAGTTCGACAAGATCACCGCCCGTGTGTCCAGGCTCTGTTACGGCCTGGACATGGATCATGTCGACCCCGTTGCTATCACTCAGAAGGTCATCTCGGGTGTCTACGGCGGTGTCACCACCGTGCAATTGGACGATCTCGTAAGTTCAATGTTTCTTCCCATCTCTCACACAATCGACTGACAGAACCTCCCCATAGGCTGCCGAGACTGCTGCGTACATGACCGTCACCCACCCCGACTACGCCATCCTCGCCGCCCGCATTGCCGTATCCAACCTACACAAGCAAACCAAGAAGCAATGGTCTACCGTTGTCAGCGACCTCTACAACTATGTGAACCCCAAGAACGACCGAGCGTCGCCCATGATCTCGAAAGAAACCTACGAATGCGTCATGCGCCACAAGGAGGAGCTCGACTCCGCCATCGTCTATGACCGCGACTTCAACTACCAATACTTTGGATTCAAGACTCTAGAGCGATCCTACCTCCTAAAGATCGATGGTAAGATCGTCGAACGCCCTCAGCACATGATCATGCGTGTGTCTGTTGGTATCTGGGGTGACGACATTGAGCGAGTCCTTGAGACTTACAACCTCATGTCCAGCAAGTTCTTCACCCATGCTTCACCCACCCTATTCAATGCTGGTACTCCCCTGCCCCAGCTGTCTTCATGCTTCCTGGTGGACATGAAGGAGGATAGCATTGAGGGCATCTACGATACGCTCAAGACTTGCGCTATGATCTCCAAGATGGCCGGCGGTATCGGTCTGAATGTCCACCGAATCCGTGCCACTGGTTCTTACATCGCCGGCACCAACGGTACCTCCAACGGTGTTATCCCCATGCTCCGGGTTTTCAACAACACCGCCAGATACGTCGACCAGGGTGGCAACAAGCGTCCCGGCGCCTTCGCCATCTACCTGGAGCCTTGGCACGCTGATGTGTTCGAGTTCCTCGACCTGCGGAAGAATCACGGCAAGGAGGAGGTCCGCGCCCGCGATCTGTTCCTTGCTTTGTGGATTCCCGATCTGTTCATGAAGCGTGTCGAGAAGAACGGCGACTGGACCTTGATGTGCCCCAATGAGTGCCCCGGCCTCGCTGACTGCTACGGCGATGAGTTCGAGGCCCTGTATGAGAAGTATGAGAAGGCTAACAAGGGTCGCCGAACCATGAAGGCCCAGAAGCTGTGGTATGCCATTCTCGAGGCCCAGACCGAGACCGGCAATCCTTTCATGCTTTACAAGGATCACTGCAACCGCAAGAGCAACCAGAAGAACCTCGGCACCATCCGAAGCTCCAACCTCTGCACTGAAATCATTGAGTACTGTGCCCCTGACGAGGTCGCCGTGTGCAACCTTGCCTCCCTCGCGCTCCCTGCTTTCGTCGACTACAACGAGGACTGCTACGATTTCAACAAACTGCACCAGGTTACCCAGGTTGTCATCCGCAACCTGAACAAGATTATCGACGTGAACCACTATCCGGTTGTCGAGGCGCGCAACAGCAACATGCGCCACCGACCCATCGGTGTTGGTGTCCAGGGTCTTGCTGATGCCTTCCTCGCCCTTCGCATGCCCTTTGAGTCCCCCGAGGCTCGTGAGCTCAACAAGCAGATCTTTGAGACCATCTACCACGCTGCCTTGACTGCCTCTGTTCAGCTGGCCAAGGAAGAGGGTCCCTACTCGACCTTCAAGGGCTCCCCCGCCTCTGAGGGCATCCTCCAGTTCGACATGTGGAACGTCAAGCCCTCAGACCTATGGGACTGGGAGACCCTCCGGGAGCAGGTCAAGGAGCACGGTATCCGCAACAGCTTGCTCCTCGCCCCCATGCCCACTGCCAGTACCTCGCAGATCCTGGGCAACAACGAGTGCTTCGAACCCTACACCTCCAACATCTACCAGCGCCGAGTCCTGGCTGGCGAGTTCCAGGTCGTCAACCCCTGGCTCCTCAAGGACCTCGTCGACATGGGCCTGTGGTCCGATTCCATGAAGAACCGAATCATTGCTGAGAACGGTTCCATCCAGAACATCCCCAACATCCCCGCCGAGGTCAAGGCTCTGTATAAGACCGTCTGGGAGATTTCCCAGCGCCAGGTTATCCAGATGGCTGCTGACCGAGGTGCTTTCATCGATCAGTCTCAGTCCCTCAACATCCACATGAAGGACCCCACCATGGGCAAGATCACCAGCATGCACTTCGCCGGGTGGAAGCTCGGCCTCAAGACGGGCATGTACTACCTGCGCACGCAGGCTGCCGCGGCCCCTATCCAGTTCACCGTTGACCAGCAAGCCCTCAAGGTCGCTGATACCAACGTCGGTCAGATCCGACCCCTGAAGAAGCGGGCTCCTCCCCCCGGCTCGAGCTACATGTCCTCCTCCGCCTCGGTGTCCCGCGGCATGGCTACCGGTGGCAGGAGGGACCCCCCTGCGGGTAGCGTCATGAACTCGAGCAAGGTCCCGGTCATCCAAGCAGATCCCAAGAAGGAAGACAGCCCCAAGTCACTCCCTACCGAACCCGCCGAGAAGGTCAAGGATGAGGAACTGAGCCTCAAGAAGAGCGACCAATCCGAGGACCAGGACAAGGACAGTGAGGAGCGTGAGCGCGACATCTACTCGGAAGCTGTCCTTGCTTGTGAGTACACCAAAGGTCCCCCAACACTACAAGCGAATAGCAGAAACTAATCAGTCTCGTGTAACAGGCAGCATCGAGAACCCTGAGTCTTGCGTCATGTGCAGCGGTTAAGCGGTACAGACAGTAGCAGGATATGTGTATAATGACGGTCGATGAGATGACAACGACGACGACATGGTCGGAAAACGTGGTACGATACGGGATAGGAAGGTAATAAAGAATCTTGGTCGGTTATTTGATTTTTGTTGCATGGGCATCGGGGGCATTGATTGATCCCCTTGGTCATGCTTGCAAGTTCTGGAGCACAGTGTAAGGGATGGATACTAGAATCAGAGGCTTTGGGGACTTGTGTGATGAGCCTCTTGCCCGAATTTTGACGATTTCCTCGCGCCGAGGTAGATAATGAATGAGAAGAGATGTGCCTACATGTACGGACCTGCATTGCAAAAAGGAATTCTCGTGGCCATTGACTTTGGATCTGGTTGTCAGGGTTGGTGGGCAAAACGGGGACGCAAAGCATTTGGCTCCCTCCCCGCAAACAATACATCAATCAACAGAGCGAGATGAACCAACCCCTCATGATGGATGCAAGTCGACTGCTGCAGCCACGATAAAGATGACGCGGGAGAGGCGAAGAGAAATTCACGGGAGGGAAGTGAGACATGAATTAGCTCGCAGCTTAGACTCTCTGGGAAGCGAAGGGTCCAGGTCGGTCCTTTCAGAGCAAAAGTGGATCAGCGCGGTGAAGACGTGCAGCGATCTATCTGGTGGGTGCATGGCTGGACTGGGGACAATTGAGCTGAATCTGGCTTGAGGATGTGTGTGGTGGTGGTGCGGCCTCACCTACTTCGTATGTAGGTACCTGTCGTGGACTGTTCTCCCTCGGTCCCTTACCTTAGTTCTTTCTCCTCCCTTAAGGGGGAAGCCAAGCCCTTGTCTCTAAATCTCTTCTCTGCAGGTTTTCGTGAACCCACCAGAACGGATACCGGCGCATCAAGAGATTGCCCAAAGAGAGGTTGGGTAATCGATCGAGTGAACGATGGTAGGCGAGACAACCGGCCGGCGCCAGCGAGATTGAACGGCCGGGGTGAGTTGCGGATACGTGCAGGGAGTTTGAGCGTGCAGCTGATACCGATGGACATGGCTTGCACGTTGCACGACCAAGGGCGGCATTAAACGACGACGTGGGTGGCACGGTTGCGCGTCTGCGGCGAAAGGTGTTGGCTGCTCTGTGATTCTGTGCGATGGTGATGATGTTTCAGAAGGCGTCCCCTTCCAACCTCCTGTTCACAAGTGGCGATTCCTAGGAATTGCGAGGGAGGCTGAGGCGTCGAGAAGGGGGGGGAGATCGCGGGACACAGACGCAAAGGCAGAACCAGCCACATCCAAAGTAAAGGTCTCAGGGCTTTTCCGGTTATCTCAGATTAACCTCAGCAGGGTGAGGGGGGAGTGGCGGTGTGCGTCGGTGTGGCTATCTTTCGTTTGAGATCTAGCAGTTAGTATCTGTACTCCAGGAGCTGGGGGACAGGGGAAATGATGGTGAAAGCCGAGCCCAAGGCGTAAAGGTTTGGTAATTAGCTGTTGCGTGTTGGCCAGCACTGGAAGCGAGGCCATCATGGGAGACAGGGGATACGTAGACCATCAGGTAGATCTTATTATTGAGGCTAGGGTAGGTGGCATAGTATTGTTCTGTTCGGGGACAGCTCCGGCTTGCCCATACGCCACATCCAGCTGAGCTGGGCTCGGAAGCTGAGAGCTTGAAGAAAAAAATCTCATGATGCCGATCCATGACATCAGATCCTGCCGGTTGGTCGAGTCCCCAGCTCGTTGGCCGGTGGCTTTAGTGGCTTGATAGCTAGCCCGCAGAGCCACCCGCAGCCAGCTGAACAGGGGTCGAGGGTCCAAAGAGGCTCGAGAGTGGAGGCTCCCTCGAGAGGCGACAGGCCAGAAGAATTGAGTATGTGGGGTCGTTACTGGGGGTTGGTTGATGCGAGCGGAAGTCCAGCGCATCTTCGTTTCGGACAAATGACGGGACAGACTTCACAAAAATGCTGCAGAAAAACTTGGCCCGAGAACTGAATTCGCAACGGGTGTTGAAATCCGGGGGCGTCGTGAGTGCGATAGGACCGAATAGATCAGGGAAACAATTGCTACGAGAAGAGCAAGAAGAAATGCAACACTGTCCAGAAACGAACGAAATCTTGGATCGACAAAGCAGAAAATCCCTGCGAGAATTAAAAAAAAAAAAAAAAACACACACACAATGCTGCTGCTCTCTTCGAGGTTGGCGGCCGTGGGGCTACGGCGATGCGCTGTTGCTCCCGTTGCGCCGAGGATGGTGGTTTTGAAGCAGAGGGGGATGTTTTTTACAAAGGCGCATGGTTGGATGGATAGGAGGAGGGAGGGGGTTGAGTGAGTATTGATTGGGATTGGGGTGTGTGTGTGTGTGTTGAATTGACGGTGGTTTTCTTTTGTGTAGTGCGCCGATGGGAGTTCGAGGTTCGGGTGATGCTCACGCGACCACTTCATCTGCCTCTTCTTCTTCGACGACGACGACGACGACGAAAACGACAACGGAACCGACAACTTCATCAACGACTGCAACGACTGCGACGACAACGACAAAGACTGCGAGCAACGGCGACGTCCTCCACGAAGACATCTACACCCTCCCCAACATCCTCACCTTCACCCGTCTCGCCGCCGCCCCCTTCGTCGGCTACTTCGTCCTCCACGACCAACACGCCCTCGCCGTCGGCCTCTTCGCCTACGCCGGAATAACCGACCTCCTCGACGGCTGGATCGCCCGGAAATGGAACCGACAGACCGTTGTAGGCACCGTCATTGACCCCATGGCCGACAAGTTCCTCATGACCATCCTCACCGTGTGTCTGGCCATCAAGGGCTCTCTACCGGGTATATCAAACCACTCTTCCTCTTTCCCCACGAGGGTTTGGCTAACAGATCATCGCAAGCTTGGGTCGCCATCATCATCCTCGGTCGGGACGTCGCGCTCGCCATCTCGGCGATTTACTACCGCTGGATCTCGCTCCCCCCGCCAAAGACGTTTGCGCGATACTGGGACTTTTCGCTGCCTAGTGCTGAGGTGCGACCTACGACGATTAGCAAGTACAATACCTTTCTCCAGCTTGCCCTTGTGGGATGCACGACGGCTGCGCCCCTAGTGGCGGCGGATTTGAGCTCGGCGTTGAGTGTGATGCAGTAAGTAAATCCTTCATCCTCCGTCCACCCATTTTCGCAGAAGCTTCTGGTTTCTTTATTTCAAATCTACGTTGGAGGGATTTGAGAGTTGGTACCTCGACTCGGAAATGACCAATATTAACAACAATGATAGATACGTCGTAGCAGCCACCACAATCTGGAGCGGCGCGAGTTACGTATACACCAAAGACGCAGTCAAGATCCTCAACAAGCCAGACGCCAAGAAGCCATGATTGATAAACTACGCCCCCTCATTTGCCTTTTTTTGCAAACTTTGGGTACCTAAAGAAGCGATCAAGCTGCATGATATATTAGAGTATGGACAGCAACGGTCTGGCAGAAAGGCTGCCTGTGCTTGAGAGAGAGAGAAAGTATATACATGTATGCTTGTGAAAAAATACACTCGAAGATGACAGCTCAGAATGGAAGAGTATGACAGGGATGGATAGAGGTTTGTCAGCTGGGGAAAAATAAATAAAGAGTGAGCAAATGTTGGTTGCTGTGTTGTAGGATCGAGTTGGGTAGATGAGGCGAGTCCTCGGAGGGATGTGATTGTAGACAAGATCCATATGTTTACACTTTGGCATGTATAGTATATTCATCATGTATGATTACCTCTAACGGAAGACATGTGCATTTGGTAGTTCATGTGAGCTATAAATGTCCTCAACAGCCAGGGCTCGATATGTTCAAAAGGTTATGACTCTAATAACATACTTCTCACTCACCCAAGTCAAGATGTATGCTCAAAAACATTGTCCTCTTCTAATCCATGTCCCTTTTTTTAATTTGTCATCTCTCATGAGTAGGTACGTAGGTACGTAACCAAGAACAACGCCGCCAATGTGGTTCTGAGATGGATGATAATCCCTCCCCTATCGTACAAACTTGACCAAACCGCCAGATCTATGTCGTACACTATGTATTTACACACCGCGTTAAAAGAAAGAGAAACGCGGGTAATTTCCTCATCTTCCTCACTACCTCGTCACCGCCCTCCTCCTAACATACGCCAACAACCGCAGACTCCCAGCAGGCGTGACACCCTCCACCCTCCTCGCCTGCGCCAGTGTCTCAGGCCGGGCCGCCTTGAGAGCCTCCTTCTCAGACAGCGCCAGCCCGGGAACCTCGTCATAGTCCAGGCCGGGGGCGAGTCTCACGCGCTCGTCGCCGGCGAGCTGTCCACGCTCGACGTCCTGCATACGGATGTATGGCGCGTAAAAGGCCTCAATGACGACGCGGTTGCGGATACGGGGGGGAGCTGTGAGGATGGCTGGGAACACGGGGGCGAGCTGCTCGAGCTCGATGCGGGTGTTGGTGCTGGAGAGGCGGAGCATGTCGATGCCGTCCCGGCGCTGGGTGTTGCGCTTCATGTGGAAGCCCTTCTCGAGCCACTGCTCGGGGCTGAGGGATACGCCGCGGAGGGCCTTGGTTAGGTCGTCCATCTGCTGCCTCTCGTCGCGGAAGACCGTCCAGCGATGGTCGGACACGACTCCCCATTCCCTGCCTTTTCCGGTGAGTCGAAAGTCGGCGTTGTCGGCGCGGGCGGCCATTCGGAACTCGCTGCGTGAGGTGAACATTCGGTATGGTTCGGTGACGCCCTTGGTGATGAGGTCGTCTACCATGATGCCGATGTAGCCGTCGCCGCGTGTGAGGGACACCCCCGGGAGGCCCTTGGATGCTCGACCTGCGTTGATGCCGGCGAGGACGCCCTGACCGGCAGCTTCCTCGTAGCCAGTAGTTCCGTTGATTTGACCAGCAAGGTAGAGGCCGCTGATGGACTTTGTCTCGAGAGTAGACTTGAGGCTTCGTGGGTCGATGTAATCGTACTCGACGCCGTACCCCGGCTGAAGCATATTTGACTGTTCGAGGCCAGGGATTGTGCGGAGGGCTTGTTCCTGGGCTTCGGCGGGAATTGTCATGGAGAGTCCATTGGGGTATATGACAGGGCTGTCGAAACCCTCTGGCTCGAGCCAAACGATGTGTCGGTTCTTGTCGGCGAATCGTATAACTTTAGACTCCAGTGACGGGCAGTATCGCGGCCCCTTGATCGTCTCGCGAATGTGTATTGTGTTTTCCAGGTTGTCACGCACGACTTGATGCGTGGCATCGTTAGTATATGTGACACCACACGTCAATTGCTCATCAACAGCGACCCTCTCGTTCAGGTAGCTAAACGGCGACGGAGGGTCATCGCCGAACTGTCGCTCCAAGACGTCAAAGTTGATGCTGTCCCGGGAAATTCGAGGCGGAGTGCCTGTCTTGAGACGCCCCAACTGAAAGCCGGCATCACGCAACGACTTGCTCAACCCAAACGTGGCAGCTTCGCCGAGTCTGCCCGCGGGATAGCTTTGTAGGCCAATGTGTATTTCGCCACCCAGGAAGGTCCCCGTGGTGATGATGACCTGGCTCGTTGGGATGACCTGGCCGGAATCGAGGCGAACACCAGCGATGCGACTTGATGCGCCGTCAATTGGTTCAGCTTCTTCTGAGAGAACAATATCGGATACGCTCTCGGTGATGACGGATAGATTGGGATACGAGGTGAGTTCTTCCCTCATGTGTTTCTTGTAGAGGTCGCGATCGATCTGGGCACGAGGTCCCTATTGCGCAGACGTAAGTTCTCTTGCTCGGCAACGAAATCCTAACCAAGCAGTTGCATACCCAGACAGCGGCGCCTTTCCTCCGATTCAGCACATGAAACTGTACACCCGCCTTGTCAATAATCCTCCCCGCAAGGCCATCCAGCGCATCAATCTCCCGTATGATGGTTCCCTTCCCAATGCCCCCAAAGCTTGGATTGCATGAGCAAGTCCCCAGGTTATCCAACTTTGGTGTGATCAATGCCGTCCTCGCTCCGGCTCTCGCTGCTGCTGCGCAGGCTTCTGCACCAGCATGACCGCCTCCGATTACGACGACATCGTATGCACTATACCAAGAAGAAACATGTTAGCCTAGTGTTCAACACAATCCCTGGGTAATCCTTTGTTTTGCTATAAGCTTGACATGACAAGGGAATTTCGTCTTACCTAGCATTATTGGCAACGGTCGCTAGATGCCTCCATCTGGAAATGTGCCATTGACGCCGCCAACCGGCTGGTCTTGGTCGTAGAAGAGAACGCATGGCATTGTAGTCGTTAAAAATTCGGAAAATTCGCCATCGCGATCATCGACGTCAAATCCCAATACCGAGATCCAGATTTCGCCATTAAGCGGGTTCCGCACTAGCGGAATTATGGAACTACCGAGTTTGCGCCATCTCATAGGTCCGTGATCCTTTGTCAGCACGCCTACGATGATGTTCATACATAGGTAGGTAGGTATCTATCTCCATAGATATCTAGACTTGGAGTACAGTTGAATCTGAATGCCATCAATTTCTCCTCTATACCTCGGCAAAATTATTTCATAGAGTCCACGCTTGCGCACAATCAAAACATCAATCTACTTCCCTCTCCCCCAAAAGCCTATCTCCTTCCTCTCGCCTCTGGCCATGAATCAACTGCATCCTCCACCTCCTCCAAGAACGTTGCAGCATTGTGAATCGTCGTGCCTCCAAGGACAACGCGAACTCCCGGGCTGGTAGCATTAAGTGCCGTAATCATCTTGGCCTCCTCATACGTGGCACCTCCGATAATAAAGACGATAATGTCCTGCGGCTTGTCCTTGGTAGTGCCTCCTCCCTCCACAAAGGGGTATTGCTGCTCTCTCAGTCGCCCCTTAATCAAGTTCTGGAGAGTAGCCTCGAGGAGTGGGTTGTGCTGTGTGTAGACATTCTCGACGCCCTTGAGGCCCTTGAATCGGTTTGAGGCGCCGGAGAAGATGCCCGCCGACTCAAAAATATCCGATATCCCGCCCGGAGCCTGGGATGAGTGGAGGGAGGCGTGATAGGCCACCAGCTTATCGACGAGGTCCGCCTGCCGAGGAGGCACGTTACCGGCAGCCACAAGTAATTCGACTAGCATCGCAAGCGAGTTTGAAGGGTGTTTCTGGTACCGGAGGGCATAGAGGGCGACGAGGCCAACCTTGCTCTCGGAGGTGACGCTGGAGGACTGAATGAGTCGCTGGATATTCTATCTCGGTGTCAGTGTGCGTAAAGAATGTGGCATCCAATGGGGGCCATACCTTGAGATCTGTTCCATGGTTGTCGTTGCAAGCTAGACTCTGCTCCAGCTCGCTGACCTCGAGCAAGCTCTCCGCGGCCACCCGCCGACTCAACTCTGAGACCAACGTGACGTGCTTGCTGACATTGCCAGAGAGCTTTCGGAACTCCGGGTATTCCTCAATGAACCGCTTCATGTCCGATATTGACTCGATGTTTTCGTTGTTCTTCGTCTTGGACTGGAACTGGCCCACGTACTCCTTGATGCTACCTCCCAAATCACCAAAGTTGAGGAACATATTCTTCTTGAAGAAGGGATCTTGGTCCTGGGATAAAACGATCTCCTTCAGCTCGGGGCCAACGTCGGCAACATCACTCAAGTCGACACGGCCGTTATGGATCCCTAGAAGGTGGTGTACCATGGCTTGGAATGTCCATTGGGTGAGCAGCGGCGTCACAGGGTCTTCCCGTCGATCGAGAACCAGGAGGATGGGAGGCGTATCGACTTTTCGAAAGTCGAACAACTGGTCTTCTTGAGTCATCAAGTATCGAACCTCGGATGCTAGCTTCTTTGCCAGCGGACTTGACTTTTCATATCTGATGAGCGGCTTCTTCTTGAGTGACAGCAGGACGGCGATGAGTCCCTCGGCACATCGTTGTAGTGAATCGGGGTTCCAGGTATCTGGGCTACCTGCCCAAATGCGACGCTGGGGGAGCACCAAGCTCAGTGAAAATAGGTCTGGGTTGATGACGACGTAGTCGGCAAAGTGTTCCTGAACGACCTTGACCACCTCGTGATCGTCCGCCTCGGCCAGCCGCTCCAGGGATGACTTCTTGGCCACATTTGTGAAGTAGAGGTGGTATTCTCCGTACTTTGGATCCCGTAGTTCATCGATGAGAAGCTGGATTGATTCTGGTGAAGGCCGCACAAGACAAAGACAGCGAAGGTGGCGCATCTTCTCACGGGCGGCGTTATCGAGGCGGTCGATGAGGTAGACCTCGTGGTTGAGCAGGGATGACTGAGTAACGGCAGTTGAGACGATGTTGACTGTCTCTCTGTCCAGAAGCAGGATCTTCATCTTGGCGGACGACGTATCAGTCGTCGCTACCACCTTTGAGATGTATCCCGCGATAGCTTGAGAGACGTCCATGATGACGAAGTCTGGGCCAATCCGCCGCGGGGGTTACAGAAGGGCACTATCGCATTCACACTCTGGGTGTTGCTGGGCTTTCTCGGCGACTATGAAAGTGACTTGGCGAGAAGGATATCGAGTCTTTGAATGAAATTACAGTGTTTACGTTGGTTGCGATGTGTGATGTCTTGGTCAACTGTTCATGCCAGGGAGGTGAGGACGTATGTAAACGTGGGTGTGAGTGAGCCCGATAACAGCATGGCCACCCCGCCACATGCATAGGTAGCCCCAGCCACAACCCAGCTCAAGGTACGTATTCTCGGTATGGAATGGACAAGAACGGACAACCTTCATCATGAGAAAACCTGGATCATCAAGCCATCGCCATTAAAGCACCCGCTGTCATGGCGCTTTTCGTCTTCCCATGAAGCCATAGTTGCCCATTCATCCATTCATCTAAACAACATACAAGAGGACAACCTACCCTTGGCACCAATAGCGCGCCTATTTCTCATACGCATCATGGCGGACAATACTTGTCCCCGGCCTTCTGAACCGACGCAAGTTTTACACCACAACTAACTAACTACCCTACATATGCTTGCGCAAATCAGCTAATTCTCATGCCCGAAATAGCTTGTCGTTCACGCAAGGACTCATCGTAGGACAAATTTCCGTTGTCCTCGTCCTGGCCGCCTTCATCAAGTTCTTCATCTTCGGCGACCCGCCTTCACCCGACGTCACGGCATCGCTGCGCGCAACAGAGCGGCGGTCAAGGACATTGGCTCACAAGCGTTCGTTACTGAGTCTTAGGAGTAATGGTAACCGCCAAGACAAGGCCTTGAGTAAAAAGAAGTCGACGGTGCTGAGAAACCCGCCGGCATTGACTATCGGCTCCATCCTGACCAAGACGTACTACAACGTCGACAGCCATCAGCCCGAGAGTCTCGACTGGTTCAATGTTCTCGTTGCCCAAACTATTGCCCAGTTTCGCAGTGATGCGCAACATGATGATGCGATCCTTACCTCGCTCACCAAGGCGCTGAATGGAACCTCTCGGCCTGACTTTGTCGACGAGATTCGGGTCACCGAGTTGAGCCTTGGCGAAGACTTCCCCATCCTCAGCAATTGTCGCATCATCCCGGTGGATGAGGATGGACTAAGTCTCGGGAGCGGGAAGAAGTTCGACCCTGCTACGGCGGCAAGGGATGGAACCCGCCTTCAGGCCCGAATGGATGTCGACCTGAGCGACATGCTCACCCTCGCCGTGGAGACGAAACTCCTTCTCAACTATCCCAAGAAGTTGTCGGCCGTGCTCCCCGTCGCCCTGGCCGTCTCAGTAGTTAGATTCAGCGGTACGCTGTCTATCTCCTTCATCCCTAGCAACCCATCGCAGTCCACGCCTACCATGATGCGGTTCAACTTCCTCGACGATTACCGTTTGGACTTTTCTATCCGAAGTCTCCTGGGCAGCCGCTCTCGACTACAAGACGTCCCAAAGATTGCGCAGCTCGTCGAGGCGCGTCTGCATCGCTGGTTTGACGAGCGGGCAGTAGAACCGAGGTTTCAGGAGATCGCCCTCCCCAGCCTATGGCCGAGGAAGAAAAACACTCGAGGCCCGGACGATGCCTTGGCAGACGCTGCTGTCTCTATCGGGCGATCGAAGGGGAAGGATATTGCGCGGGAGCTACGAGAGGAAGCACGCAAGGATTCAATGGGCGAGGGCGAGGCTCGGGACCAGGGATTGCTGCGGCATCGTCGAAGGGGGAGGAACGAGGAGGACTTTACGATTCCGGGATCTATACCTTACCAGATGGAAGTAACACCATAGAAGTGGCGGGGGGTTGTCTCTCCACTCTGCGCTGAAACATCTTGACGACTATTCTTCCAGACGGAAACCTTCGTACTCTCTATGAAGTAGTGTTTGATCGTAGATGGCGGTGAAGTATCCTGGTTCATTCCAGGCACGGACTGATGGACCTGAAACGTAGTTCAACCTTCCAGCCTCCCGACCGACGAAGTAGTTACATATGTACAAGTGAACAGACAAGGGTCAATGTGAATGAAGAACCTGGATAAGGCTTAGAGACGGGTCTATGTGTGTGTTTGTTTGCACGATATCCATATATCGAGAGAATTTCTCTGTTCTACGACTGTCTATGAGGCAGGGGATATAGGTGATGGGTTTAGAACTCAGCTAAGGCCATGGGAGTCTCGGTCAATGAGTACAGGTTCTGGCACCAGGTTACAAGACCACCAACGAGCAGGACGTAGTAGCCTGCTGTCCAGAGTTTCCGTGACGAGGCCGAAGCCGGGTCGCCCTCTACCAACCAGTACGGATCAACCTGCCCCCAAACCCGCGGAAGGCCCATGCAGTTACAAAAGGCATGAACAAGAATGACTGCCAGCAAGCTGCCGGTCCTCACAAACAGGAAAGTGGCGTACGCGCCAAACAGCGACGTGTAAGAGAGCTGGAGCAGAGAGCGGGCGATGGCGACGGGCAGGGGCGTGTGAGGGTGAGTGATACGGAACTCGTAGAAGTGGTGGAGGTGGGCGAGGCCGAAGACAAGGGGGGACATGAAGATGGTGGTGGTGAGGCTGGCGCCGGCGCGGAGGAGGAGAGGGACTCCCGCGGAACGGAAGAGACACTCTTCGGTGATGGGCCCCTGATTTTCCGGGTTTGTGAAATTAGCAAACGACGTACGTATAATTTAGTATGCACGTAGTAAGGGATTTGTGAAGAGAGGAAGAAGCGGTGTGAGAAGGGAGGAGGCTGAGAGTGTGGGGGAGATGACGAGGGTATGAGAGGAGAGACGAGCATGGGTTGAGGGGGGGGACCATGGTTGAAGGGGGGGACCATGGTTGAAGGGGG